>JAOTRH010456643.1:0-63774 GCA_034768845.1 Heliamphora exappendiculata | reverse complement strand
GCTTTGCAGAACATCCGACATAGATGCCAGGATGTAACAGCTAGCCATCCGATCAGCCTTCACCCACTTCTCATAAGTCTGGATCTCCTGTTCGGTGGATCCATTATGAGGAGTGAGAGGGCATAGGTCATGCAACACAAACTCATAGTCGTCAGAAGTCAAAACAATATCGAGGTTCCGTTTCCATGTGATAAAGTTTGGTCCAGTAAATTTATGTTCCTTGAGAATTGCTGCCAGTGGATTGAATGATTCCATTATTAAATCCTGAGAAACAAAAGAGAAATCTTTTTTAATTCTTTTATCAAATTAGGGACTCTCAACCTTTTAATTTAAAAAAAATTATTAGCAGCCCGAATCTTTCGTGATTAAGCAGGCCACGTAGTGTAAACGTCTACTAATCAACACCCGTTCGGACAGACATGCCAGTCTATTAATTTACTGCCGGAACCAAATGTAATAATAAAAAATCACCGACCCAGAGTCACATCAATTGATAGACCATGTAGTGTGAACGTCTAACAATCAACGAACAAAGAACTACAAAGTTTTTCATTCCTTGATATAGGGCATTCCAAGTAAATTAAATAGCCAATAAATTTTGGTTCCCACAAATAAAAACAGTAACTCCTTATGGAGGATATTTTTACTCACGGGTTAAGTGTATAACCATTACTCTTAATTTGAAAAACATCGTATCAAAGTCCCGGGCCCGGTGTGAACGAACCCTGCTTCGCACTAGTCTCAAATCTACTTCTTTCAAAGATTCGTGCCGGAGATACCATGACTATAACCATTTCGTATGGAGATCGAAAGTCAAAATCGGTGCATGAGCTATAATCACATCTCCTACGAACGTGTAATAGAGACCGTATGATTTATTTGTGACTAAACCCTTCTCCCGTTAATATTTTAAAAATCGAAAATTTTTTCTTTTTGTTCATTTTAACGATTAAACATATTTTAATTTCTAATCAAAATAAATCTGGTTTTAATCAATTAAAATATTTCTTATTTAACTATAATAAAATAAATAAAAAAATTTCTTATTTAATTTTGCAAAAAAAATTAATTACCCAGGTTTTAATTTTAAAACTTTAATTAATTTTAACACAAAAATTAAATAAATAATTATTTATTTATTTTTTCGTTTTAAAAATTGTTAGGATTATTTATTTTGTAAAATTATTTTTTCTAATATACTTTTAATAATAAAAATTATGCATAAAACGAAAAATAAATCAAAAAAACCATCGATGCAATTAAATAAAACGAATAAATAAATAATTAAATAACGAAAAAATAAATATCATTAGTCATTACGATCTGGTCCGTCCGTTTAATCTTTTAATCCGACAGTCTCGAATTAAAGATTAAACGTCAAGAGTTTTGGAACACTAAACAAGCCGTCAAAGATTTGAATCTTTTTCTCAGCCTCCGGACCACCGTCACAGCCCCAAACCACCGCTGGAACGCCGAAAAAATTGAAAATAAACCAGCCAAATAGCCCCCTGAATAACCCAAAATTCTATTGCCTTTGACAGCCCTGCGCCGCCATTTTCCAGTCGCTGTTTGGCCACCTTGCCGCCACTGTTGAACCTCCAAAAAATTATGGTAGGTAGTGCACATTGAGGTATCGAAGTGGCCCAAATTTTTTTTCAAATGGCCGAACTTCTGTTTTGGCGCCACTGTGCGCACCGAATTTTGAAATAGTTTTTGACCCCTTTGCCGCCGTCGTCGAATCGTTACCGAACCACCATCGGATAGCCAATGGACAACATTTATTTCAGCGAAAAAAATTGCATCAAAAGGATTGTCGAAAGCCTTGAAAACGAGCTCCGAAGTCGGCGCCCTGCTGCAGCCTTATTCTGCTGCCGCCGCCTCCTTCATCCCTTTTCGTCTCATTTTCGATCCCCATTTTCGTAACACGATTACATTAAAGATCCAGAAAAATAGAATGAAATATTATATTACATCGCCAAAAATCTATACCCCACGTAGGAGGTGTACAATCGATATAATCTCAAAATAAAAACCGCCGAGATATACGATATAATAAAAACATTCAATCATATAACCGGATCGTAATGACTTACAGCTGCAAAACCGAGGTTAGCACAATAATTTTTCATGAAAAATGCAACCGTGGCTTTGATGCCATTGTTGAAGAGGGAGCCACGCAGCGAAAAAAATTGATTTTTGAATCGACGTCGTGACCGTAAAAAACGACGTATGCGATTTTCATGAAAAATGAAAATTATAATGATTCTAATAGTTTAATACCTTTATGAAACTTGTCGATAAGTTTTAAGAAATTCCAAATACGTTAAAGACGACCTTGCAACCTTCTCACGTATGACCCGAATGCACTACGACGATCACGATGTGTGGCACCGATTCCGATCGAAATGTTCTTCCTCCCTTTGGTTTCATCTCACACAATAATTTCCAAAAAGGAAAAAATAAAATTGCCAAAGAGAAGATGGGGCGGCAGCTATGTAGGAGTATTAGGGTTAGGGTTTGATTAATGAGCCTCATTTTTAATATATAAAAATATATCAAAATTATATTAAGTATGTACTCTCTTTCCTAAAAGGATATAAAGTGATATATTTAACATAAATAATCAATCCCATCATCTCCTAGGGTTGGCCACTTAGGGAGTAAACCCTAGGTGTGCCAAATATCAAAACCGCCCCTCATTAATTTAATTTAATTTTCGAATGTCCCTGACGACAAAATCGGCAATCCAATTAAATTAAATAATTACTGAAAGCAACAAGAAAAATATTTGTGCATATTATGAGCTCCGTGAGGGATCACGAGAAAGTATAGGACTCGGGCTAATTGTACGAGAAAATCGGATATCCCTAATTCTCTCCCCAAGCTAGATCATTTCCCATACGAACCAGAACTTATTCCACTAAAGGTCTTGACTGAATTCCCAGCCCTAACTCAAATTATGTCTTGAGTTTTCAATTATCAAATGCACTGAATTCTCTCCACGTTTAAGATATGGATTTTTGATTAATAAATTAGGTTACTGACAACCCGATTTAATTATCCTCTTCTCCTCGCAGCCGCACCGCACCGCTTAATCTTTTGATATGTCGGATCCAAAGATCCACTATACAGGTTTAGTATAATTAAACCTATAAGCAAAGCACACGTGGGGGAACTCCTTAACCTGAATCGGATGTGGTTTTCGTCAGCTGATTATCAATCATCGGACAAATAATGCAAGAACCCAACTCATCGGTATTGTTGATCTCATAGAAGAAATCTCAACCATTGACGACTCAAAGTACCGCACATCATCTGAACACAATTAATCAATCACTTCAGGATTAAGAGTTTGTGCAATACATGATAATACGGGATGTGTATCAATTCATATAGTCAGTATAGAATCCGTCATTCCGTTGATCCCGCTCAATACACTCCAAGTGTACTAACACATCGAGCTCGAACATCAAATTCTCAAAACCTGAATTCGGTCCGTTTGACCTAGTCAAAACCAGCTACTATAACAATGTACTACAATCGTACCAATAAAATGTCTGGGTCCATTGTGATTGTGAGCCTACCTGTATAATCTGTCAGAACCTATGACCCGATCTTCCGTGCAGCACGCACCGAGTGAAATACTGGATATAATATACGGTCTATGCATTCATACGCCACAAATATAAATATGAAACTATAAATGAAAAACCATCTCAAATGTTTCTCATTAAAATGCCAGGGACCCAGAAAAAATACATAAAAAGCATGACGTTTCAGTATACATTCCCAACAATGGCAAGATAAATCAATCCTAAGGTCCAACCTCCCTGGTCGCATATAACATAAAACTCTCATGCTATAATAGATTATCACTCTCATGTTATCAAAATATTTAACCACATGCAAATCAAGCATACGTAAACATCCTCATAGGGTGATGCAACCTCTCCCACGGCTCTAAGGTATTCAAACCTAGAGCTCTGATACCAAGTTGTCACGCCCCAAACCCGGGTCATATGAACCACCCAAGAGAAACCCGTTTTGTGATACCAAGATCCACTAAAATCACCCGACCCTAAACGGGTCTAAGAACACAAACCAAAAAAGAATTCAAAACCATTGAAAAGCGTACTTTTGAGGATTTATTTTAGGTAAAAGAAGAAATCAAAAGAATATGGTCACGGTCCCAAGAGCCAAGTTTATAAAACAAAACAACTAAGTTTTCAAAATCTGCCAAGACTGCTCGATCGATCTCAAGACCCCTAGAGTGGTCCTTGCATGTTCTCGATTCTTTCACCCGCTTGTAAATCGACCGAGAGCTCACTTTGACCGCTCGATAAATCACTCGAGCGGTTCATCGAGCGGCCTGGATCTGGATCATTTTTTAAAACCTAACTTTTGAATCCCAACATTTAACTCATTTTGCAACTTTTTGAAAACATTCAAGGCAACATGAAGCAAACTAAAACATGTTAAAACATGATTCAAAACCTTTCTTGAGGCACAAGAGTTGATATTAAACATAAAACCAATTGAAAACCGTTTAGTACGACTATGAAACTAAAATAACAAACCCATGATTCCTCTCATAAACCATACAAGCATACAAGTAATTCAAACCATAGCCTTAAGGCTTACAAAACATATGCTTTCAAGTCCCAAAACATATTACACCATCACATTATCCAACATCAAAACTGATATAAACTATCGAAAAATAAAACTAAGAGTTTTATATTTCGCCACCTCCGGGGCTCCTCCTGATCAAGCCACATGATCATTTTCACCTGAAAGGTTTTAAATCCCATAACGTGAGCCAAAGCTCAATAGGAGCAAACTAGCATGAATTAAATGCATAACATGCAATCATGGACTATGTAAACAACTCAACTACACATGTCTCAAAACAGTATTACATTCTCAAAATCACAAGTTTTTATATAATCCAATAACGTACAATAGTTTAATAATCATAAACAACGCATTATTTTCTAACTAGATTTTCACAACCACCAATGATTTTCTATGTACCGACCTTGTCACCCTGGACACAAAGATACCAACTATCGACTCTCACCCATTAATCTAGGTCTGGGACATCCAATGACGTGGTAGGTAATGACAAACTCTATATTTTGCTACAACAACAAATGCCTCTCAATGGGTCAATCACTTTATTTACGGGGAATAACCCGAAGGAACGAAACACCTACTTTTTGCAAGTTTATAGACTTTCACTGAAAGTAATTGAGATCCAAGTTAAACACATTGTTACGGTACATCTATTAAATCATTAAAATGGCATACATCACAACTATCAAAATGTTTGTATGCACACAGCCATGTACAAACCGTTTAAAGGCACACAGCTACGCCATCCATAAAACTATAGAGATCAATCAATATTTTCAAAATATTTTTACTATTTCAACTGAATTATTTGAACCAAGGCTCAACTCCAAGGGTTAGCTCTAAACATCAGAAGCCATATTTTCACAACATATTCGTAATTTCTTCCAATTTTCAAAACTCATTCTTTTGAAAATCACGTACACATACATCCACCAACTTTGTAATAAATATTAGAATCGCAAAATATGTTTTTTATCCAATCAAACAAGGTCTAAACACAAAATTTAACATAAATAGCATTTTAAAACGATAAAAATGCGTATAATCACATATAAAGTCTCTTTTAATGCAATAGAGTCTAGAATCCTATCGTATAGAGTTAAAAACTCGAAACTTTACCAGCCGGTAAAAAACCAAAGTCGTCGAAATGAGATTCCACTCAGATGAACGCAAAGACCTTAGTGAGTATATCGACGTTCGACTATCACAACGCCAAAAACAAAGCCCGAAGCAAGAAAAAATGAAGAGATAAGGCTAGGGTTTCAGTTTTTCTTCCAAGAGATAATAAGAAGCTTGTTGGAGAAGTTGGAACAAAATATCTAAAATATCTAGTTGCCTTTGCCTTTTCTACCCGCAATAGATCGCTCAATCATTCTTAGGACGGCTCGAGCGGTTATGCCCAGAAAGTCACCAAGTTTCTGTCACAACACTCAAATTGGTCCGGAATTGAAATCAACATGCATATTTAAGCTACCACATGCATAAAATATATATAGAAATAAGCCTTTCTATAACAATTAAAAGCAATATACAGCACGAGAGAATATATTACAAAAGTGAAAAGGAACCGAGCCTCACACTAACCATTTTCGTCTATGACTAGACCATACTTGAGTTTTCGAGAAATTTATATCTTATTTTTGAAGCTACTGAGCTTATTTGGTAATTAGTTTATATTGTTTTGATAATTATTTAATAACTATTATGTGGTAATTTTGGACACATTTAAACTTTTATTTATTTTGTATATTTAATCTATTAATTTCATAAATTTTACCCATTGTAAACAAACATATTTGTTTGGTCTGGCAATTAACAATTTTTAGTATTTTTTTAAATTTTGAATAATTTTTTATTTTTATTAAATAGTTTTTCTATTTTTATTAATCTTGATGAAATAACTTGAAAAGTACAAATTTTTAAATTAAAAAAATAAACCAATTATTTTATTCTAATTTAATTTAATTTATTTCTAAATTTGTCATATTTTCGTTGACGTTTTATAATTTCTTAGTTTATCTAATTGAGAGAAATCAAAATAGTAAAAAAGAAAGTGAAAAGCTAAATAAATATTTATATGTAATTTCTAATAAAACATTAATGAGAAAATAAAAAAATAAAAAAAATTTATTAGCTAAAACTGGGCTTAATAGATAGACAATGATGAAGTTATCGTCACCGTCTAGGCTAAAGATAAAATCAAAGACATGTTACAAAAGCGTAAATGCCAAATTATCTATATGGATATCTTTGTCATTGGATTAATTATCCTGTGTAATTCTTATAAAAACAAACAAAAGAACTTCGTTCGTTTTAATGTAAAATATTTTTTTCGTAAAATATTTTTCAAGTAAAATATTTTTATAAAAAAGTATTTTGCCACTTTTATTTTTTGGTGTTCGTTTGACACTTCAAAAATATTTTTAAAATAAAGCTTTTTATTGTTGGATTGAAACAAGAAAATTTTCACAACAAAGTTATGAAAAATATCTAGATTTGGTTCGATGCTTCTTGAGGCTTTGTGATTAGTGTGTAAAAATGCTGATCTAATCCGGCGAATTGCACTAAGTTACACCTCAATTTTTGTTTATTAATACGCTTTATTAGTATATTTGTGTTAGCAACAAATTTGTCAAAGATGGTGGAGAATTGAGCTTAAAATGGGTCAAAACCGGTCAAATATTAACAATTCAAACGTGGAAGCTAAATGGTCAAAACAACATTATTTCAGTTACATCTCGGGGCCTAAAGTGTTAGAGTTGATAAACTGAAAATCATGTTTTTAGTATTTAATTTTATTTTAATAAAATTAATTTTTTATTTTATGAGAATTTTAATGAGTAATGTATGCAATATTATTTGTTCAATGTTATGTATTGATGTACTTTATTCTGTACAGTATTTAATTTGCTGTGTTGAGTACAGCTTGCACACAGAAGATCAGATTTTAGGTTCTTGTACAATATAATTTATTTATTTACAGTTTACATGAAAATGGACATACCATCGGTACGATTATAGTAGAAAGCTTTAGTAAATCTGTCTTGGTTGCGAGTTACAGATAATAGTGTCGTCTATTATTCTAACTTTCTGTGTTAGTACACTTTGTGTGTATTTAATGGGACACTTTAGGGTAACTAATTTTATATTGACAATATAAATTAATTCACACCCCAATGTTATTATGAATAGTGTTTATGCTTTTATTTCTGAAATAATTATTGATTTGCGTATATTTAATATTCGTTGTTTTGATTCATCAGATGGTGCGATCTTATATGGGTCTATATTCTCAGTGAGTTGGATAAGGGTATTATTTATATGGTGAATATTAATTATTGATAAAATTCACATATCAAAATATCGAAATTGAAGATACCCCTTAAGAAAGCTTATAACTTCTGACCGGGCCAAACCCTGCAGGTGAATTTGATTATCCGGTGGTCAAATAAGTTAAGCGAAAGAGTTTAAGAAATTTCAAGATGCCGATTAAATTAAATTATCAGTAATTAAATTTAATTGGCGGGTATTGAGAATCTTAACATGGAGAGAAATGTCAAGTATTTAATAACAAGAGCTTAATGCAAGAAGGTCTTGAGATTATGACTTAAAATACAATTATAATTCTTTAGTGAAGTGAACTGTAATTGTGAGACCCTAACCCATTTTTTTTTTGGGCATTTTTTGACTCACGTTTAGCATTTTTGCTCCAGCATGTTTATATGCGTTTTTATGCAAGTTCGGGTTTAGAGATGCATGCGGGGTTGGTTCTTGGGGCCATTGGCCGTTGTGGCGTAGGTTTAAAAAAACAAAAAAGATATTTTTATGACCTATAAATATCTCACGTTAAATATTTTCAAAAGATATTTTCAAAACTTCTCAACTAAGTTTTTCTTTTTCTCTCTGCCTTATCTCTAACTTCTCGGGGGGGCGGGGCTCAATTTTCGACAATACAACAGTAGATCCCTACTATTGGCACGGTGGGCTACGCTTTCATCCAGACGGAATTTTATCCTGATAAAATTTAGTTTTGCACGTGGATCGAGACATTAAGTTTGTAAATTATTGAGATAGGATTCTAGACTCTCATATCTTATAAGGGTGCTATGTGTAATCGTGTGTGTTTTTACCGGTTAAAAATACACAAAAAATCAATTTATGTTTCAAAACAACCAGGTTTTGGTTTAAAAGGGGGTTTTTGTGTTGTTTCGATTGGGTGAACCAAGTTTTAAGGCTTTTTCGTTCGATGGTTCTTGATGTTTTGGGCTCGTGTATGTTCGTGGGTGTTAAAAATATGCGAGTTGGGAGGTTTATGTGTGTCTTGAAGTATCATTGTGGGTGTTTGAGAGTTTTGGGAGATTGAAACTCAAAAATAGGAAAATTTAGGTTTTTCTCGGGTGGTAGCTCGCTTGAGCGCACGACGTCCGCTCGAGCGTACTAGCTGGGCAAGGCCATTTGGTTTTGGTCATATCTCCCTCATCCGGACTCATAATTGAGCCATTTTTGTACTCAAATTGAAGCTCTGGAAATCTTCTTTCCAATAACACCTCCCTCACAAGAAAATTCTTTTTGTAAAAAAAGTTATGATCAAAATAGTGAGGATTTGTCCAAAAAAAAAAAAACCATTTTTCACCTATTTTTGGCCAAATGTTTGGGAAAAGGTAATTTTTCATCGTTGTTGGCCCTTTTTATCAAGTTTTTGATTTCTTAGGGCGTCATGGGTTTATGTTAGGTACATGGGGGCATCGTGGGATTGTGTTGGACGCGTGTGGGCGTCGTGGGGTTGTGTGGGTTCATGTTTGCCATGTTGGGCGTGTGTGAGTCCGTGTTGGTCTTGTCAAAACCTTAGGAGTTTGTTTGTGTTTTGTTGTTTAGTGGTTGGATGCTTGGTTTTCAATTGGTTTCAAACGGTATATAATTGATTGATATATGGGATTATTCTACTAAAATATTGTTGGATTATTTTTGGGGTTCTATTGATTGTATTGTGGCTTCGGGGGTCGTGTTGTGATCTTAGGTGTTTGTTAGGTGCTGTCCTCGGGGGTGACGTGCATGGTTAGATGCGGGTTTTGGTGCACGGTTGTGCTTGTGGTGATTTGTGCATCGTTGCTTGCAGGGGTTTGGTTTTGTTTCTTCGTTTAGTTTTTCACCCTGCGTTGATCGCTCGAACGGTGGTTGTGCGCTCGAGCGGAGTTGTGGCAGTGTGCTATGTCGGTAGGGGACTGCTTGAACGGTAGTTGATCATTTGAGCGCTTGAACGGTGTTAGCCGTTGGGTTAGGTTTTGGTTATGTGGGTTGTTGGTTGTCCAGGTGAGTGAATGTCGGGTTATTTGGCGAGTAGCGGTATGATGTGAACTTATAAATGGTTATGTGCGTTTACAACTGGTTTTGTGTATTTATAACTCTAATTTATTTATGTACGAATTATGTGAATGGATTACATAATTTTAATATCGTTACGTGTAACATGATTTATGCTTTAAAACTTAGAGTTTTATAGGCATGTATGTGTGGGCTTTGAGGAGTGAATGCATGTAGTACATGTTGCATGAGTTGCAAGTGTAACGTGAGTCGCGTGTGTAGTATGTGACGTGATTTGTGAAACGTAATGTTGGTACGTGATTTTATGCATTTAAACCCTGGTTTAGTTATGCATAGGTGCATGGACTGGGATAGTTGAACATATAGTTCTGTGAATATTAACCCTGAATAACAAGATGTTTGTTGGTGCTGAGGTCCTTCAGGAGAAAGACCAAAAAGGTGGATTGACGGGGCTGCGGTCCCTCGGTTAATGCCCAAGAAGGTACATGAATTGCATGAAATGTATTATGGGACGGATAAAATAATTTTAAACTTTGTTTGTGACCTGAGGGAGTCGTAAAATAAAAGAATCGTTTTCAAGGCTCGTGTGAGTCAAAAATAGTTTTTATCCGCGCTTTTCCTTGCATGTGAAAATTATTTTAATGGCTTGAAAGAGAGTCAAAAGCTACACCTCGTTTTTCTAGCATGTTTAGCTTATATTGCATGTGTTGTTTAGTTTCTTTTGAGTTTTGGCTCATGGTGTGGAATTTAAAATATTTTTCAGGTATCGGTCACGCAGGTTCATACGGGGTTGCTAGAGAGGCGAAAGATCTGTAGTCTTTCCTTTTGTTCTTTCTGTATCATGTATGTTTACATATTTTTTCGGTGTTAAAACCATGTAATGTAAGCCTTTTAACGGTTATATACAATGTATAAATATTTTATATTGAGAGTGTATTCTCGGGTTAGGTGTTATATTTGGTTGTTTGCGGGTGTTTCACGTGACCCAAAGTTTGGGGCATGACAACTTGGTATCAGAGCTCTGGGTTCGAATACCTAAGAGCCGTGGGAAGACGTTGCATCACCGTTTAAGGTTGATTGCGTGTGCTTGACTGCATGTGTTTAGATGCTTTGATAACAAGAATGTGTTAACATGTTAAGCATGAGAATGATGTGTATATCTGAGCATGGGGGTTGAACTGTGGGATTGATTACTCCTGCCTTTGGGCGTTTGGATTAACTAACTTGGGAGCCAAGCTAGAAACGCAATTAGCTGACGTGACTTCAAGGAGGAAATCTGAGTAGGTTATCCAGATTGACGCATCATTTTGGTCAGTTCTCCTCGGTATGTGGGGTTTATTTAGCATGAACCTATGTGCTTATGTGTTAACATGTTTATGTGGTTCGTGTTTATATATTGCATGTTACGTTTTGCGTTGCTTTCATATAGACGTGATGTCTACGTAGAGAGGGCGAGGTTGTGGGTTGGGAGTTGGTGGTGGACTCCGTGGGTGGTGTACTGTGTTGAGACAGCGGTTGGTGAAGAATTGAGGTTGGGGTGAGTTGTAGATCCTGTGTCTTTGAGATAGTTGGCCATTATTTAGGATGTCTGACCTTGTTTGACTATATCCTAGGAATGGTTTGGCTAACCATCTCAAGTGCTTGTGTCGATTGCGATCGACGCGATTGTTTTCTTTTGAGCTTGTGTTGAATTTTGGGGACGAAATTCCTTTAAGGGCGGTAGAGTTGTGAGACCCTGACCCGTTTTCTTTTCTGGCATTTTTCGACGCGCGTTTAGCATTTTTGCTTTAGCATGTTTATATGTGTTTTTATGCATGTTCGGGTTTAGAGATGGATGCGGGGTTGGCGCCCAAGGCCGTTAGCCATTGGAGCGCGGGTTTCAAAAACAAAAAAGATATTTTCGTGGCCTATAAATATCTCACGTTAGATATTTTAGAAAGATATTTTCAAAACTTCTTAACTAAGTTTCCTTTTTACAATCTGCCTTCTCTCTAACTTTTCGGGGGACTCGAGGCCTGGTTTTCAAAAATCCAACAGCGGATCCCTACTATTAGCACGGTGGGCTACACATTCATCTAGATAGAATTTTATTCTGGTAAAGTTTAGTTTTACACGTGGATCGAGGCGTCAAGTTTTTAACTCACCGAGGTAGGAATCTAGACTCTCATATCTTATAAGAGTGCTACGTGTATTCGTGTGTGTTTTTACCAGTTAAAATGCATGAAAAATCAATTTATGTTTTAAAACAACTGGGTTTTGGTTTAAAATGGGGGTTTTGTGTTGTTTCAGTTGGGTAAATCGAGTTTTGAGGCTTTTTCGTTCGGTGGTTCTTGACGTTTTCCGATCGTGTATGTATGTGGGTGTAAATATGCGAGTTGGGAGGTTTATGTGTGTCTTGAAGCATCATTGTGGGTGTTTGAGAGTTTTGGGGGCTTAAAACTCAAAAACAAGAAAATTTGGGTTTTTCTCGGGTGGTAGCCCGACGTCCGCTCGAGCGGACTAGCTGCGCAAAGTCATTTTATTTTGGTCATATCTCCCTCATTCGATTTTAGAATTGAGTTATTTTTGTACTCAAATTGAAGCGTCGGAAGTCTTCTTTCCAATGACACCTCTCTCAGAAGAAAATTACTTTTGTAGAAAAAGTTATGATCAAAATAGTGAGTGTATGTCAAAATTTCTTAACTGTTTTTCACCTATTTTTCGCTAAATGTTTGGGAAAAGGTAATTTGTCATCCTTATTGGCCCTTTTTATCAACTTTCTGATTTCTTTGGCCGTCGTGGGTTTGTGTTGGGTGCATGAGGGCGTCGTAGGCTTGTGTTGGATGCATGTGGGCGACGTGGGCTTGTGTTGCACGCGTGTGGGAGTCGTGGGTTTATGTGGGTTCGTGTTTACCGTGTTGAGTGTGTTTGAGTCCGTGTTGGTCGTGTTAGGGTCTTGGGAGTTTGTTTGTGTTTTGTTGTTTAGTTGTTAGATCCTTGGTTTCCAACGATATTCAGTTGATTGATATATGAGATTAGTCTACTAAAATACTGTTGGATTCTTTTTGGGATTCTGTTGGTTGTGTTGTGGCTTTGGGGGTTCGTGTTATGGCCTCAGGTGTTTGTTAGGTGCCGTCCTCGGGGTGACGTGCATGGTTAGATGCGGGTTTTTGGTGCACAGTTGTGCTTGTGGCGGTTTGTGCATCGATGTTTGCGAGGGTTTGGTTTTTCACCCAGCATTGACAGCTCTAGCGGTGTTTGTGCACTCGAGCAGCGTTGTGGAAATGTGCTATATCGGTAGGGGACCGCTCGAGCAGTGGTTGAGCGCTCGAGCGCTTGAGCGGTGTTGGCCTTCAGGTTAGGTTTTGGTTGTCCAGGTGAGTGGATGTTGGGTTATTTGGCAGGTGGCGTCATGATGTGAAGTTATATATGGCTATGTGCATTTATAACTGGCTTTGTGCATTTATAACTCTAATTTATTTATGTACGAATTATGTGGATGGATTACATGATTTTGGGATCGTTACGTGTAACGTGGTTTATGCTTTATAAGTAAGAGTTTTATAGCCATGTGTGTGTGGACTCTGAGGAGTGAATGCATGTAGTGCATGTTACATGGGTTGCAAGTGTAACGTGAGTCGCGTGTGTAGTATGTGATGTGGTTTGTGAAACGTAATGTTGGTACGTGATTTTATGCATTTAAACCTTAGTTTAGTTATGCATAGGTGCATGGAATGGGATAATTGAACATATGATTTTGTGAATGTTAATCCTGGTTAACAAGACGTTTGTTGTGGCTAAGGTCCCCCGGGTGAGAGATCGAGAACGTGCGTTTGCTGGGGCTGAGGTCCCTCAGGAGAGAAACTGAGAAGGTGTGTTTGTTGGAGCTGAGGTCCTTCGGGAGAGAGACCGAAAAGGTGCATTGACACGACTGCGGTCCCTCGAGTAAAGCCCGAGAAGGCACATGGATTGCATGAAATGCATTATAGGACGGATAAACCAATTTTAAACTTTGTTTGTGACCTAAGGGAGTCATAACATAAAAGAATCGTTTTCAAGGCTCGTGCGAGTTAAAAATAGTTTTTATCCTCGCTTTTCCTTACAAGTGAAAATTGTTCTAATGGCTTGAAAGAGAGTCAAAAATTACAACTCGTTTTCCTAGCATGTTTGGCTTATATTGCATGTGTTGTCTAGTTTTTGTTGAGCTTTGGCTCACGGTGTGGAATGTGAAATATTTTTCAGGTACTGATCACGTAGGTTGATTTAGGGTTGCTGGAGAGGCGAAAGATCTATAGTCTTCCCTTTTGTTCTTTTTGTATCATGTATGTTTACATGCTTTCTCGATGTTGGAACCGTGTAATGTAAGCCTTTTGGCAGTTATATACAATGCATGTATGTTTTATATTGAGAGTGTATTCTCGGGTTGGGTGTTATGTTTGGTTGTTTGTGGACGTTTCACGTGACTCGGAGTTTGGGGCGTGATTGTAATTTAGTGTTTTTTGGAACGCAGAAATTGCTACAAGGTTTCATAATTACAGATACCGTTATGAGGTTTGCTTAATTACGAAAATCACTGGATACGAATATGTGTTCCACTAGAAGTCTTTGTCATAATTACTCAAGAGATCCTTACTGTAGCCCTATAAATATGTGGGTAGGTTTAACCCTATTGACAACTTGTCTTCAAGACTAAAGCTGATCAGGTTCTGCCGGAACAAGTTCTCAAAAGATTATAGTCCACACTACATTCGAGAATCGCATAAGAAAATATAGTAAAATGCCTAACAGGAGCTTTAACTTGGAATAAAAAATCGTAGTTAGAGAGTCGTCCAAAAAGGTTTTCTTCTAAATTAACTATGGTGGTACAGATTTTATTTTGATCGTTCGACATAAAAAAAATTTATCTGAAGCCCATTCTGACGATTGCCCGTCCAGTTAATTTTTATCAAAAATCATTTACAAAAACAATGATCATGATAGTTTTACCTTCAACATAAAGACCTGGCACCACGAGATCCAAAAGTGATAATTTATACATATGGCTCAATGTGTAGGTAATTTGGTAAAAAGCTTCAACACAGAAGAAATTAATATTTCAAAAGAAGTTCAACAAAAATAATGTTAAAAACGTGGGAAAAAAATTAATATACCCTCACCATTTTGGTCATAAATTTTTCTATAAAAAGGAATTTTGATATGTAAGAAGAACCATTGGAAAGCAGACTTTTGAGACTTCAATTTAGATATAAGAATGATCTTAATCGAAGTTCTTGAAATTGGAACACAAAGCAGTCATGGTATTGTGAATTTACGTTCTGACAAAAATACGAGCGTTCGAACGAAAAACCTATTGTCAAAAATCGATCGGGCAGAAATTAAGTGCGTTCGAATGGGCCGAGAGTTGCAGTCCTATTTAAAAACCTCAAACCCTATGGCGTGGAAAGTGTTATAAATGGATAATGATGGGCAGCTTTAGAGATATTATGAAATCTATTATTGTAGACTTCAAAAAGACTGAAAAAGGCACGGTGGAGGCTCGAAAAGTGACAAGATGAAGAAGACAGAGGCTCAGGAATTTGATTTTCGTTAGCCTTTCATGGATCAAAGCCGAAGAATGACTGGCTAAATTATTTTTCATAGGGTTTGATGAAACCCTATTCGGTATTCTAGTTCTAGTTTGGATTTCCAGCTCTTTTAATTCAGTTTTTCCTTTTGTTGTATGATTTTGAGATTTTGACGTTTGATCAATGAGTTTTTAATTCAATTATCTACTTTCATTTTTTACTTTTTGTAATTATAATAACAAGATCATGCAACTATTTCATGTTCTAGTTTCTATCCAAACGCGAGATAGCCTATGCTTTAATTAAATGGATCAAGCCGGATTAAACGGATGACTCATGCCAATCTAGATAGACTATGATGAGTTTGGATTGAATCGTATCTTCTTGACGATCCGTATTAAACTTCTAGATGAGATCGAATTAAAGTTGAACAGTTTAAATGGAATAGAATCATAAGAACATTAAAATATTGGCTCAGGTGGATTCGAAATCTTAGGAATCTTTCTTCCTTACCGAAATCATATTTTATTTTAATTTAATTTCAAGTTTTCTTAGATTAAAACAAAAAAAATCAATTTTTTAACTAGAAAACTCGGATTGAATTTTAAGTTGTGAAAACTTCTAATTCCGTCTCATATTCCCTGAGAAATGATATTCGGATTTAACCACTATCCTATGGGTTAGTAATTAATTTAAAGAAGTAAATAAACAATTTTTGTACAGAATGACACGAACCAATTTTTGGTACCACTGCTAAGGAATATTAGCACAGTTACGATTTTTATAGCAAAACTTTTATTCGACTTTTCTTTTATTATTCTTCATACATGTTGTTGTGGCTTACAATCTTCCATTATAAGGATTTCAAAAGATGGATAAGACGAGCAAGATTCAGGCAGGCAGACGCAAAGACAAACGGTTCATCCCTATCCAAGCACTGTAAATTTTCATTTTTGTTTCATTTTGTTCAAAATCGAAAAAAACTAGATCTAAGGGGCCCGTAGCCCACTCACAATATTTCTTTTTATTTTCTTTTGCATACTTGGTCGCCATTCGACCCATTCACTTATAGCACCATTCAATCCCGATATCGAACGCACTTTTAGAGTGGCCTTACATTCACCCCTCACCTCCTAGAACCTACCACCCCTCACTGCATAGACGACCACGGCAGAAAACCAGGCCGAACCACTAGTTAGGCAGGTGAAAGAGTATTATACTCCAACTATATATGTGTCACCTTTTTGCATTCAATCGCTAATAATTGGGACAACACACTATGAAATCAAGTCTAGTGTAATCCAAATGTTACCATCTTTTTATGGACATAGTAACAAAGACCCCTATAAACATAATGAGGAATTCCTTAAGATATGCTTAGCTGTTAAAATTAATAATTTCTCATATGAAACCCTAAAAATAAAACTATTTCCATTCTCACTTAAAGATAAAGCAAAACATTGGCTGAACTCTATAGAGACGAACACAATAATGACCTGAGCAAAATTGCAACAAGAATTTCTCAAAAAGTACTTCCCCATAGGTAAGACTAACCAAATTAGAAGCTCCATCACAAGTTTTAGCCAATTCGACGACGAGACCTTTCACGAGACTTGGAAAAAACTTAAGGACCTTATCCAACAATGTCCCCACCATAAGGTACCAAAGTGGCAATTTCACCTTAGCACCTTTAAAGATCTGAGTGAAAACTCATACCAGCACACCTCTATTGCCCGCACTAAAAGATCCATTGCCTTACCTTCACATAAACAAATAGACATGTACGAGGTTACAGAACCTCCCGATCTAGTGACGACACTAAGCCAACTCCTATATAGTGGTTCCAGTCTAGTACCCTCTGCTGCACCTGCCTCATCTCCAGTTTCTCTTTCAACTTCGCCAGTAGTTCCTCTGTGACTTAAAATGCTCTATCCTTCTCATTTTAACTCACCTTCCCCTTTTGCAAAGAAAAGAGAAACAATGGAAAATATTATGGAGGCGTTTAAGCAAGTCGAGATCAATCTCCCTCTTATGGATGCTATAAAGCAAGTCTCGTCTATTCCAAGTTTCTTAAGGACCTTTGTACCAAAAAATGAAAGGATTAGACACATATTCCTAAGAAAGTCCGTCTTACTGAGCAGGTGAGCTCCATTTTCACGCACAACACTTCACCTAAGCTCAAGGTGTTGGAGCCAAACTGCCAAGATCATTGATTTAAATATAATTTTTTCTAAAAAATAAATATTGGACGGGCAATTGCCGAAACAGATTCCGGTTTAATACTTTTTGATGTCGAACGATCAAAATAAAAATCGTACTCCCAAAGTTAGATTCGGGATTATACCTTTCAAAATTTGGCAGAATGATTTCGATTACTACAACAACTACAAATCTAAATCCTTCGAGTTAAAGCCCCGATCAAGCCTTCTACTATATTCGCAATACGTATCATGAACGTAGGGTAGGTTACGATCCTTTGTGAACTAGAACCTGCTAAACTAATCAACTTTAGGTTTACGTGAAAATCCTAGTCTTGAAAGACAACTTACGATTAGGGTTTAGCAAAACTGCATACATATGGGGCTACAGTAAAGACCTATAAAGTAATAATATGACTTAGACTTCTAATGTAATTATGAAAATTCGCCTATCCCTGAGGTAATTTCATAAAAACATAAATTACAATTAATACCATTAAATATCGTAATTGCACTTCCAGCCACATTCTCAGCGCCGATTATTCGAGCTCCTGTTAATAAATGCGTAACTATCTCTCTACGTTAAAATTTCTGATATCTGCCAATTAAATTTAATTATTGATAATTTAATTTAATTGGCATCTTTAAAATTCTATAAGCCCTTCCGCTTAACTTATTTGACGGCTAAATAATTAAATCCACCTGCAGGGTTTGACCCGGTCAAAACTTATAAGCTTCTTTAATGGGGTATCGTCAATCCCGAACAATCAGGACATGAATTTTGTTAATAATTAATATTCACTATATAATTAATACCGTTAACCAACTCACCTGGACTATTGACCTACAAAAGATCGCACCAACTAATGAATCAAAACAACGAATATCAAATATACTTAAATAATAATTATTTTAGAATTAAGAGTATAAGCACTTATAATAAACTTGGAGTATGAATTAATTTATATAGTCAGTATAAAATTAATTACCCAAATGTGGTCCCGTTCAATACACACAAAGTGTACAAGTACAACGAGTCGGAACAATAAACGACGCTATTATCTGTTCCTTATAACTAAGACATGCCTACTAAAACTCTGTATTACAGTTGTACCGATAATTTATCCAAATCCATCTAAACTGTGAATTAAAATTTATATTCTACAAGAACTTATAATATAGTCTTCTGTATGCAAGTCGTACCCAACAAACCAGATTAAATACTGTACATAATAAAAAAAACATCTATTTATAACATTTAAAGAAATGATATTACATTCATTGCTCACTAAGATTCTCATAAAATTAAAAAAATATAAAATTAAATACTAAAATTAACAAAATTCATAATTTTTAGTATACAACCATGACAATCTCCCACTTATACTCAAAATTATGCTACCATACATCTGACTCACATGCCCTCTACATGACTATCAAAAGTTTTAGATGGTAGGCTCTTTGTAAAAGGATTTGCAAGGTTGTCCCTTGATGTAATCTTGATCACAGCAATATCACCCCTATGTACAACTTCTCGTATCATGTGATATTTCCACTCAATATGCTTTTTTTTCTTATGGACACTTGGCTCCTTCGAGTTTGCAACCACTTCGCTATTATCATAATAAAGTGTAATAGTCGATTGAACTGAAGGCACCACATCTAGATCCAACAGGAAGTTCCTGAGATAAATGGCCTCCTTGATTGCTTTAGAAGCTACCATGTACTCAGCCTCTATGGTGGAATCAGCAATGCAGGACTTCTTGATACTCCTCCAACTTATAGCTCCACCTCCCAAGGTAAACACATATCCTGAGATAAACTTATGGAAATTTTTGTCTGATTAGAAGTTCGAGTCTATGTACTACAAAGGTACTAAACTATCTGCCTAGTAAACCAACATATATTTTTTAGTCCTTTTCAGGTACTTGATTATATTCTTTACCACAGTCCAATGCTCCTACTCTGGGTTAGACCAATATCTGCTAACCATACTAACGGCAAAGCAGATGTCGGATCTAGTACCAAGTATAGCATACATTAGGCTTCCTACTACCGAAGTATAAAAAGCTACATTTATCTTTTCTATCTCATCAAGTGTCTTAGGACACTGATCCTTGAATATAGCGATTCCATACCTGAAAGGAAGAAAAATCCTTTCCTAAAATCCTACATGCTAAATCAAGCAAGGATGTCGTCAATATACTTTGCTTGTGATAAGTCCAACATCTTTTATTTTTGATCTCGCAAAAGCTTGATCACAAGGATGTGACTGGTTTATCCCAAATCTTTCACATCGAACTACCCAGATAACAATATTTTTACCGAACATAACACCCCTACATCATTTTTGATGAGCAAGATATCTTCTACATAAAATACTAAAAAGACCACCCCGCTTCTGTCATGCTTAATGTACACACAGGATTCATATGGACTTTGATTAAAATCATAAGACTTTATAACTTGATCAAACCGAGTATTCCAAGACCTCGATACCTGCTTAAGTTCATAAATGGATCTCTTAAGCTTGCACAACATGTACTCCTGGCCATTTACTATGAAATCGTCTGGTTATACCATATAGATACACTCGTCAAGACTTCTGTTAAGAAAACCTATCTCGACATCCATTTGCCAAATTTTATAATCGAAATGAGCCGCAATGAATAAGAGAATTCGGATAAACTTAAGCATGGCTATCAGTGAAATTTTTTTATCATAATCTATCCCTTCTTTCTGAGTGAACCCTCTTCCAACAAGCCTAGCTTTGAATGTTTTAACATTCTCATCTGTTCCTCTCTTCCTCTTATAGATCCACTTACATCTGATGGATTTTATCTCTTCAGGTGGTTCTACAAGTTTTCAGACCTAATTCGAATGTATAAATTTCATCTTTGAATTCATAATTTTTTGCCAAAGATCTGCATCTTTATCTTGGAGTGCTTTATTATAATTACAGGGTTCGATATCCAATTCTACCGAAATCTTGTCAAAAGACTCTTCTAAGAATATATACTGATCGTGTTGATGAACAATCCTCCCACTACGACGAGGCACTACATCCGTCTGTGTACTAGCAGTAACGCGCTGTGCAAAATCTGAACCCTATGCACCATTACCCACATGCTCATCTGGCATGTAAATGGTAGCACTCTGATCTGGTTCAGGATATGCACCTATCGTAATAATTCTCCCACTATGACGAGGCAATAGGATATCAGTGACTTGTGATTTCTTTTCCGTTCTATTGGTATTTTCTCTCAATTCTTCCAGAACAGTTTTACTTTTGGGCATGTGGTCGATAATGTAATTCTCTTCCAAGAATCGGGTATTGTTGGTAACTGCAGGCGTTTTGTTTTGGAGATTAGGAGGGGGAATCCTTCGGATATCCATCATTTTTAGAAAAATATTCATTTTTTATTTAAAATGAGAAATTCAAGATATCCTAATGCATTTTTAAAACAAAATGGAGTTGCCACTTAATTTTTGAAAAAAATCAAGAAAAACAAAACAAGGATCCGGGTCTTTTAAAAGCGTAACCAGAGAAAAAGAGGGTTCGGGGGCTAAAGTACGAGAAGAGAAGGTGTTAGGCACCCTTCTCGCCCAATCTTGAGGTTAGCCTCTACTTTTTAATTGCTGGTTCTTATTATAAACTTTTTAAAATGTAACATATACAGAATGGGAGGTTGAAAAGAGTTCAAACAAAAGCAAACAACAAAGTAAAACCTAACTACAATTCTCAATGTCATGCGATTTGGTTATTATTTTTTGATGTGCCACACGTATAGTTTAAGCAAAGCAAAGTGAAAAGCATGCGAGTGAGTAGTAAAATAAACAAATAAAGACCTAAAGGACATGCAATAAAGTTTTAGTTTCTAACATGCTATAAATAGGCTATATAGAATAGAATAGAAAAGAGATTTAAACACCATATTCAAGCTACTGGACAAACATAAAAACTCACAGCCATAGCAACAAATGTTGCAGCCGTGACAAATATAGTCACAAAACAAGCAGCCGCGACTTAAATGCAGTTACCGCGAGGAACATAATAAAAACATCTCACGGCCATAACAAATAAGTGTCGCGGATATAGTTTTTAGGAGGTACAAAAGGGGGATATGCATTGTATAGGCTTGAAATAAGATTAAATGGATAGAAAATGTAGGACAGAGACCATAACCTATTAGTTTTAGGCTAGATTTGCCATCCTTCATCCTCTATACATGCAATAACTCTAAACAAAATATACAAGATATCAAAAACAAATACCAGAGAACTTAAAATACATTTATATGCTACTGATCTCTCACAAACTACACGGCCATAACAAATAAGCTGACCGTCGTGACAAATATGAAGAAAAAGACGACGGCCGTAACATTAATATAACCTCAAAATATGTAGATATAGAAGTACATAGGATGGAAACCACAGCCCGTTAGATCTAAACAAAATCTACCATCCATTACCCAACAGAAAGATAGACAAAGGTACAAAAAGAGAAAATATTAAACAAAACAACAAAAGGATGTACAAACTTGAAACAAACATATAATAGATATGTTTGAAAAGGGTTTTAGCACTTCTGGTCCTAAAGCAATGTCTCGGCCTTAACAAAAAATGGTTAAGGCCATCCATATAAAAAGGCATAAATGTAGCGGCTCCTATAAAAAGAACACGACTGTCATATGGGTTTAACAGATCATACGACCGTGACATAAAAAAGTTATGACCATTATGTTCTAGATCCTCATTAAGTTTTTGATGTGTCCAGTGTGCTTATGAGCATCGAAACAGGATGTAAACAAATGTAAATATATGAAACAGAAGCCTATGAAGATACTGTTAATGATGAAAACTTGAAAGAAATAACTATTTGCATTGAAATGAATGATAAATAAGCAACAAAACAATGGAAACCTTATCCACGACACCCTCGAGGGGAAGAAGATGATGGCTTAAAAAGAGTCGTGGGATCCTAAAGTTACCTTGTGTGAATATCCACCTTGAATGGCCTCTCGGTGGTGAGAATACGATACCTCTGATCCAATCTATGTGCTTCAAGAACTCCTCCTAGACAAGCAAGAACACGAACGAGGCTCAAAAAGTATGGGATGAATATCAGAATATTGGGTGAGAATGGATTTTGGCAGAGTTTTGTTATCCGGGTTGATTCTCTCTTTTATTTTTGTGCAAAACGTTGCCTATTTATAGGCAAAGTGGGAGGCTAGACACCTTCTAAAGTGTTGGCACCTACCCAAAAAGGGTTAATAATGATGGCCGCTACCTTTATGGTGGTGAAAAGGACTGCCATGACTTTCAAAAGTCACGGCCTGAATAAAAAGGCAACGGTCGTGAAAAAAAAAGTCACGGCTTGGTTTAGGATTTTTAAAAAGGTTACGACCGTAAAAGTTAGGACACGGCCTATTCTAGGGTTTTTAAAAAGGTTGCGGCCGTGAGGATTGGAAAGTCACAGCCTAAAGGTTGGTTTAAGGTCTTGGGGTTTTGAGCCATATTTGTGATTGTTGCTTGCTCAAGAGTATCATTGAGCATGATTCTCATTTTCTTCGTCATTGAGGCGCATTCGAGATGGGTGCCTAAGATTTGGCTTGGTCAAATTAGGGTGTCTATAGTTGCCCCTCTTTGACAGAGCTTGTAGCAACTCATGGTGCAAGTAAATGTCAAAACTCTAGAGACAAACCGATTGAACAAACCGCCAATCTTAAGTACAAACGAAACATGCAAAAAGCGTGGTCAAACTTGAATTTTTGTCAAGCTTCTTACGTACCCCTATTGCAATGGATCAGATCGATCGTAGTTTGTGGAGCAATACATATGATGTAAACAGGCTAATCATGATGCATGACAGATGTAACACGCAGTGCAAGTACAAGGTATGATGCAAGACATAGGAATTTTAAAATGTTGAGTCAAGACCTATAGAAGTAGTCAAAAATTCAAAGCTTTTGAGAACTCCACTTAGAGGTGCCTGGAAAGCAGGGCTTAGAGTGCTTAAAACACTAGGGCTTGACAAAGAGGTATACCTAGTCTTCTAGGGCTTGAAAAAAAAGGATGCCTAGTCATTTAGGCCTTTAAAGAAGGGAATGCCTAGTTATCTAGGGCTTTTAGAAAGAGATATGCCTAGTCATCTAGGCCTTTAAAGAAGGGGATACCTAGTCATCTAAGGCTTTCAGAAAGAGGTATGCCTAGTCATCTAGGGCTTGAAAGAGGTATGCCTAGTCTCTTAGGGCTTTAAAGAAAGGGACGCCTAGGCATCTAGGATTTTAAAGAAAGGGACTAATGTGGCTAAGGTCATGCAGACACCGGTAAGTTAGTTTAAGGTCATGAAGTAGACCAAACACTTTAGGGGCAAGCTTATTGATGTTAGGTCGTGACGAGGACCATCAAGAGTAAAAGGGTAATTTTTGGGTCGTTCAAGGATTGAGAAGTTGGTTTAATGGTCATAAGGAGGACCGATGAGTCAGTTTAAGGTCATGAGGAGGACCGATGGTTCAAAAGGGTATTTTAAAGTCGTGCGATGACTGACGAGTCAGTTTAAGATCATGAGGAGGACTGATGGTTCAAAGAGGTATTTTAAGGTCGTGCAATGACCGACGAGTTAGATAAAGGTCATGAGGAGGACCAATGGTTCAAATGGGCATTTTAAGGTTGTGTGAGGACCGATGAGTCAGTTTAAGGTCATGAGGAGGACCGATGGATCAAAAAGGGGGGCAAACTTATCATTTTTAGGTCTTGACGAGGACTTGAGGTGCTAGGGACACTTTTAGGTCGTGCGAGGATCGCGGGTCGATTTAAGGTCATGAGGAGAACTGATGGGTCAATTTAAGGGGCATCTAGTTCTGAAGAATGGCTAAAAGATCATTCAATTGCTCAAAAACTACACGGAGTGGTTCTAAGGTCCAACAAAGGGGAAGGCCTAAACAAACAAAGAGGCCGTCACTTTTATATGTCGTAGCCTGCTGTATTTTGCCCTAAGGATATGGCAGCCTGTACATAGAGTTCACGGTCTTGAGAAATGGTTGGGAAAAAGGCACGGCCATGTTAATCAAAAGTGGTGGCCTGGGTCAAGTTGTTACGACCATAAGATTTAAATCCACCGAATCTAACGGTGGCGAGGTCGATAGCAAAACATAAGTCCTGAGACAAGTTCGAAATATCATTCGCGTGAACTGGAAGAAACTCTCTACTCTCCCACTCTCTCAACTCTCTCATCTCTCTCGCATTCTCATCTCTCTTTCTCTCTTCTCATCTCTCTCATCTCCATATTTCTCTCTCTCTTGGTTCTTTGAGCTCTCTCAGCTCCTCAAGATGTTCATCCTTTCTCTACTTTCCTTGGTTTTCTCCATGATGGTGGGAGTATGCTTTGGGTTTATCAGGGATGAGGGTGGCAGCACGGTTGATCGTAGAGGCGATGGTGGTGATGCCGGTGGTAGTGCAACTGGTGGCGACGGGGGAGAGGACCTCCTACTCGAGGGAGGTGTACCAGGGATGCCGGAGCACTTTCATCCCACCACCTACATTCCTCTTCTTCACAGGTTGTGAAAGCCAACCATGAAGAGGTTCATTCTTTCGGACGTCATAGAAGAGTGTGAGGTTCTTCTCCGGCACCGCGAGGATCATCTTTTGGCCTAGAATCTCGAGGTAAGTCGAATTTTTGAATTCTCTAACTGTTTCATTAGTTGAAAGTTTGTTTCGAAATGTATGATGTTTTGTTGATTGCATTGAACTTGAATATTGAATGACATTGGATGTTTGAATATTTAAATTGAAGCAAACGTTTAGGTTGAGAATTGAATTGGAGTTGGTTTGGAACTGAACTTTTGGACGGGATGAACTTTTGAACTTTTGAACTTGGGCGGCATGAACTTTTGGACTTTGAACTGAACTTTTGAACTTTGTATGAAAAATAATCTTTTCGGATGAATCATAAAAAAAACTCAGAACCTCGGTTAAAACAAACTGAGGTTCGTAGAAGAAAAGTTTTTTGAATTATATTGAGGGTAGATTCGGGTGGATGGGGCCAATCGAATTGAATCTAGGCAGATGTTGGGTTGAACATCATGTTATAACGTGGGTCTAAGCCGTGTTTGAAACAAATTTAGCAACTAGGTTGATTTGAGAAAATGAAACTAGTGGGTTAGGATGCCGTTTTGAAGTTGAATTTTGAGTATCGAATTGAGATCCAGTTCGATTTTGAAATGACATGTAGTTAGTTGAAATTTAAAAATGGAGGCAAATTAGGTTGAAGCTAGATTGGGTTGAGTTTGCAATTGATTTTTGCGTTTTGGAGATGAATCTGGATAGGTGTTGGATTGAAATTTGAATTTTGAAAACGTGGGTTTGGAACAGAGTTAGGGGCTGGTTTGGACGGGAAAACAAAACTAATGAGTTAGTATTTTAATTTGTGATTAAACTAGAGTTTCGGATTGGCTGGCTTTTGACAACGGAGCCAAGTGGGGTTGAGGCTAAGTTGGGTCAAAAGGAATTTTGATGATTTTTACCGCTTTGGGTTTTTTAGGGTTTAAACTTTGAAGTGGTTTAGGGGTCATTTTGAAATTTTCTTTTGTTCTTGAACTTTGATCGAAATTGAATTATGTCAAATGAGTTTTAGATTGAACTTTGAAATGAAAACATGAATGAAATCGGGTTTCTGTTAAATTTGAACTTAGATCCTAGCAAATTTATTTTGATTAGGTTGAGTCATCGTTAGTTTCGAAATGAGGTAGGTTTTTGAACTAATGAGCAAAAAATTATAAATATATTTTTTGTATATTTTTTTGAGTCTCGTTTTACTGTTGTTTTAATTATTGTTAGTTTCAGTCATCTTGCCACATACTTGGTTTTGATCCCGTCGTCATTTTTGTTTCCCTTGTTTTTGTCATTTTGTTGATTCTGTTATTATTTTATGTTTACTGATTGGTTTGTTTTGTTTCGTTTCAGGGGCGGCTCCGCGTTCAAGTTTTTGGTGGATCCTCCAATGTCCAAGAGTGGTATATAGTGCTCCCACCCGGTAGTCGAGAGATCGTTGATCGAGCCAGCTTCGGTAGCTTTATTTCCATGCTATAGGGGACCAGCAACGACTAGGTCACCCTTATAGCTCTGAAATAGAGTTGGTGGGACACCACCAACACCTTCCACCTTCCCACATTTGAGGTGACCTTCACTCTTTTCACCAGGATTCGAGTAGGCGGCGACCTGATCCCGTTCGACCCAGATATTTATCGGAGCCCCAAGGCTCTTTTACACCTTCTCGGCCATGTGCCCCCTTCCATCGATAAGGGGAGCATACGATACATGTGGCTGAAGATGACCTTCCGCTATTTTACCTACTCTGAGGTCCACCACTTCGAGTGAGTGGCACAAGCATTCCTTCTTTATATGTTCGAGATATCCATATTCCCGAACTTGGAGAATAGAGTGCACCTCCACTAACTCGCTGCCATGGTGGTGGACCAGATCAGCTCCTATGACTGGGGTGAAGCTACACTGGCCACCATATACGGATACATGAGCACAGCTACCCAGAATTCTTATTTAAGCGTCGGTGGGTACTGGCGCATCTGAGAGGTATGTCTGTTTTCTTTACTTTCAGTACTTTCCTTTCTCATTTCCATATCTACGTATCTAATTCAACTATACTGATGCTTCTCTAGATTTTTTGCAGCTTTGGGCTTATGAGTTCTTGGGCATGCGCTAGCGGGTGAACTCATGCGATGACCCCCTTATGATCCCCTGGGCACTTCAATGGGCCAGACGCCATCGGGGTACAAAGCCTAGCGGGAAGGACTTAGATGATGATCGCTTTTTTCTTGACAACCATACTCCCAACTAGGTAAGTTACTCATGCTTTTAGTTCACTCACAGTTCTCATTTTCTGCACATACACTGCTTGCTGGCATGCTTCTTTTAACTTTTAGATCTACTGGGACATCTGGGTGAGCATAGAGGAGCAAGCTGGTGCCGATTTGATGCGGAGCCGTGAGGTCACCCGGACCCGTGTCTTGTTTAATTGGCTATTCTGCAAAGAGTGGTACCATGGTAACCGCGTCATTTGACAGCCCTTGGGGTATGATCATTTTCATATCCCGAGGACACCCTCAGTGGGGATGCATCAGACCGACACACTTCGCACAGCCGAGATCATCTGAGCCATGGTGGGCTTTGATGCTGCTACGTTGATCGAGGGCGAGGATCATGACTAAACGGTCTTTGCCCAAGCGATGCTCATACCTGCCATAGGAGCTCATGCTACTATGCGGGGTCCTCCTTTTGCTACACCGGGCCCTGTACATCCCAAGCTTTCTTGGACGGTGGACACTTTTGTGAATGAGGTTCTTCATCAGATCCGGGTCCTCAAGCCGACGGCCCTAGAGATTCTCCTTTCCCCTCACGTTGAGCACGTATGGCATCCATCCTTCTATTTTTGACACTATCACTTGTATCTGACTATGATGATCTGACTGTACTGATTCCCATATCTAACTGATCCTGACACCTGATTACACTGACTTGTTTCTTCTCTTGACAGATGCCCCAGGAATGGTACGACCAGTCCCAATGCTTGATCACCACGTTGAGGGTGTTGGTCCACCGTTGGGATGTTGCCTTCCGAGCACATGGCTTGGAGCCCCCTGCTCCTCGGGGTGGCCCTGTTATGATATTTTCTGCCTTTTATTCTTGCGCTCTTTCCTTTTTGTTCATATTCATCTGCCTTAGCTGATGTGCCCCTTTTTCTTCTTTCAGCGTGGACGTGGTGGAGGGCCGAGGACTCGTGGTGGTCGCACAGCACCTGCTGCCCCAACTACATCTTCTAGACGGACTTCTGCTTCTGCTGCTGCTACTTTATCCTGGGCTTGGACTCCCAATGTTACATAGTCGATCAACAGCTTAGAGGAGGCGGAGGAGACCGGGTCGACGTTTAGAGAGTCATCCCAAGTAGGTTATGTGGTTCGAGGAAAGAGGACCTAGCGGGAGTGACCATCTCGACCCGCTGCTAATTTCCTTCATTCTTCTTCTTTTACTGTTTATGGAGGCCTGCGTGCCTATTCCCTTTTGGGCATGCGTGCCCTCTTGTCACATTCTGATACGTTACTCTTGGTTCATTATACTGATACACTGTCTCTTATCCGCTATTGCATAGATACATACTAATACATTGATACACTTGCTTTGACACACTGCATAGATACTATGATGGGGCCTGCGCGCCTTTGATGTTCTGCACAGATATATAGATGGGGGCCTGTGTGCCTTCGATTTTTCTATCGGCCTGTGTACCACATCACACACATTCATACATTACTATACTTTTGATGGGTTAGACCCTCATGCCTTGTGGTTTACACTTTTTAATTATCATGGATTCTTAGACTCTTTTACGACTTGCAAACTACTCTTGAATGCTTAAACTTTGATTTGCATGATGTATGACTTGTAAGTTGTGATCTTGTCTTATGAACCGCTTTTCTTGTTGCGAGTTGCTAACAGGTGCACAATTTCTGTTTGGGGCATATTGGCAAAATGGGGACAGGCTGCTAAAATTTTTGTATAAAAAAGATGGCGATCGTGAGAAAGAATATGGTGGCCGTTGGTTTTGGATATGGCGGCCTGAGCTTTTGTGAATAAAAGTTCATGGCATGGAGTTTTAGTATCATGGCCATGAGTTTTGGGAATGAAATATAACGGCCGTTATATTGCAAAGCTATGGCCGTGATAAAAAAGTGCCGGTTGCAGCACAGTGTTTTGGCACGAAACTTGGGGCAAATTCTGGGTTTTCCTCCTTTTTGAACTCTACAAAAGAGTGACACTGCTCCAGACCTTACTGTTCTGTATACTTGGCATTTTTCTTGCATTCTTCATGGCCCACTCATATAACAACTCCTTGTTGGCTTGGATGGGCGACTTTTATCCGGTCGAGTGCAAGAACTTCTTCAACTTTGGCCTAGTTGCGCTATTCTCCTTGCGAAGCATGAGGGTTGATTAGCATCTACTTCGAGGGGTTGCGCAATTATGGGATCTTAAAGTGCACGTCTTTTGCTTCGGCATTGAGGAGTTATGTCCGACCGTAGAGGATTTCTCCACTATCCTTGAGATCTCGGGTCGCGATGAGGTGATAAGTCCTACTCCTTTCTCGAGTCTAGAGACAGGTTGATGCAGCGTTGTGGTTTTTCCCGTCGTGAGGCTACTTTGATTACTCACGGTGGATCCCTTGATGTGGCTCGGATGATAGACCGCTTTGGGCTGCAAGGGTCCCTTGGTGACTTCCCTTTTCAGTTTCAGTATAGGTACACTTTGTGCATTTGTCTTTTGGCTCACTTCCTCCTGGGAACTTCAGATGGGCAGGCTAGCTCTTACTTAGTAGATGTGACTTATCAGATTCATGAGGGTCAGGACCCTATCGCGTTGATTCTGGCTGAGACGCTTCCGAGGCTTGATGGAGTCCATGCTGGGGGTGCTCCTTATTTTACTAGTAGTGCACTCTTGCTGCAGGTATTCACTCATCTCTCCTTTTTGTATTCTCTCAAATTTTTTCACTCAGCTCTCGTGTTTTCTTTATTTTCTCGAATTTTTTCGCTCAGCTCTCCTTTTTCTGTATTCTCTCAGATTTTCCCACTCAGCTCTCATTTTTCTTTATTTCTCTCAAGTTTGGTTCATGGAGAAAGTGAATCTACTAGAAAAACCTGTATCTGATACATACAGCATTAAGTCCTTTATTCGGCGTCAGTTCTACCGACTTTACGCCACAGAAGCTGATTGGAAGGATTATCTGAGTTCTTTGGCTGGGGAGAATATCTCTTGGCTATGCCCCTGGCTGAAGATATCCTCCATGACTGTTTTCACTGCAGGTCAATCAGGGGTTTTGTTGGTTCGCATGAAGATGGCCACCTTCTATCATCCTCATCGCATTCTTCGCCAATTTGGGCGTACCCAGATCTGTCCCCAAGACTTCTATGAGCCATCTGTACAATCATCCTCATTGGGCCCCTTTGTTGGATTAATATCAGCGGGTTTGGTCTTCTCAACTGAGGATACCAGTTGGCAGGGACTTTGATAGCAGGCTTTCTGAGGTTAATAGGGTTTGCCTGCAGACAGAGATAAATCACGAGGCAGGGCAAGGAGGAGATGCAAACAGAATGAGGACTTAACTTCTTTTGCTATGTCTTAATATCTATGTTTGCTTTCTTTTTTAGCTTTTTAGGATGAGGACTTGCGAGCCTCTTTTATATCTTTTGAAATCTGTATTGGTAAACTCATTAATAAAAGTGTCTTCACTTTTAGTTTGCGATGGCTTTTTAAATTCTATTCTTACAACATAATCATTTTATTAGAGAAACTTAAAACAATCTTTTGCATTGATCAACTTAAAGCACGGTTACAAGGAGGGAATTCTGAACAAAGGTTTGGGCCGAACTTCTGACAGAAGTTGCCTATTATAGACACCCTAATTTGACCTCGCCTAATCTTAAGCGAATTCGATGATAAAAACAGGTAGAATGATGCCTCAGTACGATTCTTGTGAAGTGATCCAAACTCGGTATTTGAACCCTAAATCTTTAAACCAAAGAAATTATGTCGAACCATCGAAACTTGTTGCCCAAGTAAGACGACCACCATGTTCATTGCGGCGATCGTCAATAGAACTTTTTGGAAACCCTAGCCAAACGTGGCGACCGCCACCTCTGACCTGGCGACCGCCAACTTGTATTATGGCGACCACCATAGAACTTTGTGGAACCCTTCAAAACATGGCGATTGCCAATTTATATTATGGCGATCGCCAACTCCAATTGGCCTGACATGCCCTAGGACGTGGTAGCACCTCATTGGTTAAAGAACTCTATAAATACCGTACCCCTGGTACATTTTTCTGAACAGAAAATTAGAGAGAAGTTTAGTGAGAAAAGCTCTGCCGTGTCACCGAGTGATCCGAGCCCCGACGCTGAAACACTACCGAAGTCCTGAAATCGCATCTTGGATCATCGTCCGAGGACCAAATTGCCATTCTCCGACTCGAGGATTCTTTAGCGATTCAGGTACTTTGTTTGGATCCCCGATATTTCTAACTCCATTTCTTCTCTCTTGAAGTGATCAGATTAACTTTCAATTTCAATTTGCATATTTTTTTTGTTTGCGTAATTAATCTTGTTTATTGTTTAATTTACTTCATGTAATTTAGTCATTTTAATCAAATTCTTAATTTATATTTTCATATTAAGTACATTGTTACTTTTCTATGAATTCATCAATTAGTGTTAACATAATTCGACAATACGACTAAATAATGTCGTTATTGTTATAATACAAGCACTTACATAAAAATTGTTACAATTTTCAATATTGCACTCATTTAATACTAATTTTTCTGTTAACTTAAATTAGTGTTTTCTTTGCTAGTATTTTACATCTTTTTCTTTTAATAATAGTTAATCTTTAATTTAATACTAATATGCTTTTTTCTTTTCCTTTTCTTGTAATGTAGTTTTATTTTCCTTTTAATGTTCTATTTCATTTTCTCCTTTTTTTTAATATTAGCTTAATGTTTTTTCACAAGCATTAATTTAATGTTCCTTTTCTAATTTTTATTTTTTTTATTTTATTTTTCTTCTCTTTTAATATTAGTGTAATGTTCTTTTAATAGCTTTATTTTTCTTTTATTCTTCTTTTCTTTTTAATTTTCTTTTCTAGCATTTCTTTCTTTTATTTTCTTTTGTTACTAGTTTTGTTTTGCTATTTGTCATTTTCTCTAATTAAAATATTAGTTTAATTTTTTTTTATAGTTCCTTTTCAGTTCTTTTATTTTGTTTAAACATAAAACCTATAAAAACTCTTTTAGTTTTAATTTAGTTTCCTTTTAGCATTTTGTTTATTATTCCTTTCTTTTATTTCTTTCTAACATAAATTCAAAAATCTTTTTAACATTACCTTATTCTTCTTGCATTGCTTTCATTCTTAACTAGAATTTAACATTTCTAAAAGTATGTTCCATGTTAATATAAATTTGGGTTGTTTTGGTAGTTTAAGTCATTTTGACTATTTTAATGATGTTATTAGCAATCTTTGTGTTCATTTGTAGTATGATTTTTATTTTGTAACTTTTAGCATGTTTTTGTTCTTTTATAGAAATCATGATAGTTTATTTTAATAATATTGCATGTGGATGTGTTCCATATATCATTTAACTAGAAATTGCATGCCATAGGATTTAGAATTTTATCCCTTTATTTATTTTGATTTGGAGTGCTATGTACATATATTATGTATTTTTCACATTTAATTTTGGATATTCGCTCTTTGCCTCTACTTTCTATATTTGCATGCATTTGAGAAATCATATTAAAAAAATAATGATGATTACTAGAGGTCAACCTTACAGTTGCGCGAACGGGGTGTCTAACACCTTTCTCGATTCGTACCTTAGCCTCCGAACCTTTTTCTTTAGTTAAACGTTTTATAGATCAGTAGCTATTTTTATTTTTCTTAGTTTTTTTCAAAAATTAAGTAACGACTCTATTTTCAACAAAAAAAGATTTTTCAAAATTTGGTTTCCAAGGTGTTAAAAGATTTTTCAAACATCTTTGAGTTCTCTTATTTTTGAACATTTTTCAAACAACTCCAAAAATCCTGGCATCACACCTACGTATCCCAAAGGAAGGGAATCATGCCATAACGTAAATCAAGGCGTGGGTAACACGTGGGTATTGAGGCTCTCCTTTTGTGGAATTTTTCCTCAGGGGTAGAATCTTTTAAGCTGGTCTGAATTGATAGGTGTGGAGAAAACACACCCGTCTAAGTCCATCAAAATTGCAGCACCTTCTTGTAGGAGGCAAAACTACCAAGATCATTATTTTTGCAAACGATTTTTGGATAAACTTAACTAGATGGGCAAATTCCCAAACGGGTTCTAGATAAAACTTTTAATGTCGAACGATCAAAATAAAAATCATGCAACCACAGTTAATTTAGAAGAATACATTTTTCAGGTCAATTCTTCAACTACGATTTTGATTCCGAGTTGAAACTCCTGTCAGACCTTCTACTATATTTCCTTATGTGATTTTCGAATGTAGTGTGGGCTACAAACCTTTGAGAACTCGTATCGACAGAACCTGGTTAGCTTTAGTCTTGAAGACAAGTTCTAAATTTGGTTCAGCCTACCCGTATATTTATAGGACTACAGTAGGGACCTATAGAGTAATTATGATAAAAACTTCTAGTGGAACACAGATACCCATCCAGCGATTTTCGTAATTAAGCAAATCTCATACCGGTATTTATAATTATAAAAATTTTAAATTATAGTCATAATCTCAAGACCTTCTTGCACTCTAAGTCATAATCTCAAGACCTTCTTACATTAAACTCCTATTATTAAATACTTAACTCATCTCCCCACGTTAAGATTTTTAATACCCGCCAATTAAATTTAATTACTAACAATTTAATTTAATCAATATCTTGAAATTCTTTAAATCATTTTACTTAACTTATTTGACCACCGAATAATCAAATCCACCAGCAGGGTTTGGCCGAGTCAAAATTTATAAGCTTCCTTAAGGGGGTATCGTCAATCCCGATCATTCAAGATGTGAATTCTATCAATAATTAATATTCACCATATAAATAATACTGTTATCTAACTCATCGGAAATATAGACTTATATAAGATCGCACTATCTAATTAATCAAAACAACGAATATTAAATATACGCAAATCAATAATTATTTCAGGATTAAGAGTATAAGCACTATTCATAATAATCTTGGGTGTGAATTAATTTATATAGTTAGTATAAAATTAATTATCCTAATATGTTCCGTTCAATACACACAAAGTGTATTAACACAAAGAGTCAAAATAATAGACGACTCTTTTATCTGTTCCCCATAACCAAGACAGGTCTACTAAAATTTTGTACTACAGACATACAGATGGTATGCTCATTTTAATCTAAAGTGTGAACAAATAACTTATATTCTGATAGAAACTAAAATCTAATCTTCTGTGTGCAAACTGTACTCTACACATCAGATTAAATATTGTACAGAATAAAGGATATTCATGCATAACATTAAAAAAATGATATTACATATATTGCTCATTAAGATTCTCATAAAAGGATAAATTAATATTTATTAAAATAAAATTAAAGATTAAAAATATGACTTTTAATATACAACCCTAACAATCTCCCACTTATACTCAAAACTATGCTACCATACATCAGACTCCCATGCCCTCTACATGACAATCAAAAGTCTTAACCGGTAAGCTCTTTGTAAAATGATCTGCAAGATTGTCTCCTGATACAATCTTGGTCACAGTAACATCACATCTCTGTACAATTTCTCGTATCAGGTGAGACTTACGCTCAATGTGCTTGCCTTTTTTATGGACCCTTGGCTCCTTCGAGTTTGCAACCACTCCGCTATTGTCACAGTAAAGTGTAATAGCCGACTGAACAGAAGGTACCACCTCTAGAACATTAGGAAGTTCCTGAGCCAAATGACCTCCTTGGCTGCTTCAGAAGCTGCCATATACTCGGCCTCCATGGTAGAATCAGCAATGCAGAACTGCTTAATACTCCCCCAACTTATAGCTCCACCTCCTAAGGTAAACACATCCTGAGGTAGACTTACAAAAATTCTTGTTAGATTGGAAATCCGAGTCTATGTACCCTAAAGGTACTAAACTTTCTGCCTAGTAAACCAACATATAATCTTTAGTCTTTTCAGGTACTTGATTATATTCTTTACCGCAGTCTAATGCTCATGCCCTGGGTTATACTGATATCTGCTAACCATGCCAATGGCAAAAACAAATGTTGGGTCTAGTGCAAAGCATAGCAAACATTAGGTTTCCTACAGGTGAAGTAAAAGGAACCGCCTTCATCCTCTCTATCTCATTAGGTGTCTTAGGACACTGATCCGTGGATAGAGTGATTTCATGCCTGAAAGGGAAAAACCCTTTCTTGAAATCCTGCATACTAAAACGAGCAAAGATATCATCGATATACTTTGCTTGTGATAAGCCTAATATCCTTTGTTTTCGATCTCGCACAAGCTTGATCCCAAGGATATGATTGACTTCTCCCTATTTCTTTATATCGAACTGTCCAGATAACCATACTTTTACTGTAGATAATACCCCCACGTCATTTTCGATGAGCAACACATCGTCTACATAAAGTACTAAAAAATTTACAACGCTTCTGTCACGCTTCTTGTACACACAGGACACATCTGGACTCTAATCAAAACTATAAGACTTTATGGCTTGATCAAATTGAGTCTTTTAAGACCTCGATGCCTGCTTACGTCCATAAATAGATCGCTTAAGCTTACACAATATGTGCTCCTAGCCATTTTCTATGAAACTATCGAGTTGTACCATATAGATACATTCATGAAGACTTCCGTTAAGGAAAGCTGTCTTGATATCCATTTTCCAAATTTTATAATCGAAATGAGCAGCAACGGATAAGAGAATCCAGATAAACTTAAACATGGCTACCGACGAAAAGGTTTTCTCATAATCAATCCTTTCTTTCTGAATGAACCCTTTTGTAATAAGTCTAGTTTTGAAGGTTTCAACCTTACCGTCTGCTCTTCTCTTCCTCTTATAGATCCACTTGCATCCAATGGGTTTTATCCCTTCGAGTGGTTTACAAGTTCCCAAACCTGATTGAAATACATAGATTCTATCTCAGAATTCATAGCCTTTTGCCAAAGATCTGCATCTTATCCTGAAGTGCTTCATTGTAGTTACAGGGTTCGGTATCTAGTTCTATCGGGATCTTGTCAAAAAACTCTCCCAAGAAAATATACCGATCAGGTTGATGAACAACCCTCTTTCTACGACGAGGAACTACTTGTGTCTGTGTACTAGCAGTAACACGTTGTGAATAATCTGAACCGTGTGCATCGGCACCCTGTTCATGTTTTGCACCTGTCCCAAATAATCCTCCCACTACGACGAGGCAGTGGAATATCAGTGACTTGTGATTCCTCTTCCGTTCTTCTTGTATTTTCTCTCATTTTTTTCCAAAATAATATTACTTTTAGGCTTGTGTTTCATAATATAATCATCTTCCAAGAAGGTACCAAGTTCAGAATGTAAGCTGTTGTCTCTAATGCGAATCCACAAAACGAATCGGGTAAATCTGAATAACTCATCGTTAACCTTACCATCTCCATAAGAGTTCTATTCTTTCTTTTTACTACACTATTTTGTTATAGAGTGCCAGGTGCAGTCAACTGGGATATAATCCCTTATGATAGCAAGTAGTCTCTAAACTCTCAAAAGAGGTATTTTCTACCACGGTCAGACCGTAGTGATGCGATATTTTTACCTAGATGGTTCTCTGCCTCTGCCTTGAATTTTTTAAATTTCTCAAAGCATTCAGACTTATGGTGCATTAGGTAAATGTATCCATGCCTTGAGTAGTCATCAATGAAACTGACGAAGTACTTAAATTCACCTCTAGCCTGAATTGTCATAAGACCACAAACATCAGAATGAACCAGTTTCAACGATTCTTTAGCTCTATAGCCTTTGACCAAAAATGGCATCTTGGTCATCTCACCCTCTAAGCAGGGTTCACAGATTAGAAGTTTCTCCACTTCCAATGAACTCAAAGGTCCATCTTTTACCAGTCTATTTATTCTTTTTAGATTAATATGACCTAAGCGTAAATGCCAAAGAAATATTTGGTTCATTAAAGAAGAAAACTTTCTCTTATATGGTAAATTTGATGTATTATTCAATTCAGTTAGTTGCAGTGCAGGAGAGATAGGAGATACGATATACAGATCATCAACCAATGTACCAGAACAAATAAAATGTTTATTTTTCTTCAAAACCATAGAGCCATTAAAATGAACAAAATATTTATCATTTTTTAAACTCGAGATTGAAATTAAATTTTTTCTAATCGAAGGTACATAAAGACAATTTTTTAGAAGTAGTATCCAATCTCTAATAAAGCTAAGAGTGACATCTCCTACTGCAGCTGCTACAACCATTGTATTAATACACATATGCAGGTAAATCTCTCCATCACTTAGCTATCGGGTTTCTTGGAACCTCTACAATGAATAGCAGACATGATTAGTGGCTCCCATATCTACACATCAGGTACTGATAGATAACACCACTAAATATGTTTCCACAACCAGTAAAAAGAAATTACCCTGATTGTTCTGCCTTCTGAGAAATACTAGACATAACTTTTTTTAGTGCCGTGTTTGGTTGTAGCGAAAACATTTGTCTTTTGACTTTTTTGTACCAGTTCGTGGCCCATTAACCACCCTATAAATCGTGTTATCCTATTTCTAAACTTTTTTCTTCTTCATGTCTTTCGGCCTAAAGGAAGAATCTTTTTTAGAAACAAACACATTTTTTTATATTGAAGGAATACCCTTGGCAGTTAAAACTATATTCAAGTTACTTTTTCTGTTAACAAAATTTGGTCCCGTTAGTTTATTTTCTTTGAGTATAACTATAAGTGAATTGAAAGCTATTTTATTCCTGAGTATCACATAATTAAAAATATCATTAATTATGACGACCAATACTTTGAATTTATTTTAATTTAGCTCTTTCTTCCATTTTAAAAGAAATTCGCCAGCAGCCTCGTACCCTGTGAATGGCATGTCTCGATGGGAAGACATCTACTATCCATCGTTTGTCCAGACAAGCCAATCCCTATTAATTTTACTATCTAGACAATTGACTCAGCCAAGTAAAATTAAATAGCTGGCATAGTTTCGGCCCAGTAAATAATATCAGTGACTCAGATGGAGATGATAATATTTATTGACAGCTAAGTGTTAACCACCACCCAATTCCAAATCAATCACTTCGCAATGAACCCTTCAGATGAAGAAGTGATCCACACTAACAATTATGGTGCATCAGGTAAATGTATCCATACCTTGAGTAGTCATCAATAAAACTGATGAAGTACTCAAATCCACCTCTAGCCTGAATTGTCATAGGACCACACACATCAGAATGAACCAGTTCCAACGATTCTTTAGCTTTATAGCCTTTGACCAAAAATGGCATCTTGGTCATCTCACCCTCTAAGCAGGATTCACATATTTAAAGTGCCTCCACTTCCAATGAACTCAAAGGTCCATCTTCTACCAGTCTGTTTATTTTTTATAAATTAATATGACCCAAGCGTAAGTGCCAAAGAAATATTTGGTTCATTAAAAAAGAAAATTTTGTCCTATATGGTAAATTTGATGTGTTATTTAATTCAGTTAGTTGCAGTGTAAGAGAGATATGAGATATGATATACAAATCATCCACCAATGTACAAGAACAAATAAAATGTTTATTTTTTTTCACAATCATAGAGTTATTAAAATGAACAAAATATTTGTCATTTTTTAAACTCGAGATTGAAATTAATTTTTTCCAAATCGAAAGTATATAAAGACATTTTTTTAGAAGTAGTATCCTATATCTACTAAAGCTAAGAGTGACATCTCCTACTGCAACTGCTGCCACCCTTGTATTATTCTCCATATGTAGGTAAATCTCTCCACCACTTAGCTATCGGATTTCTTAGAACCTCTACAATAAATTGCAGACATGATTAGTGGCTCCCATATCTACACACCAGGTACTAATAGATAACACCGCTAAATATATTTTCACAACCAGTAAAAAGAAATTATCCTGATTGTTCTGCCTTCTGAGAAATACTAGACATAATTTTTTTTAGGGCCGTGTTTGGTTGTAGTAAAAATATTTTTCTTTTGGCTTTTTTATACCAGTTTGTGGCTCATTAACTACCCTGTAAACCGTGTTATCTTATTTCTCAATATTTTTCTTCTTCATGTCTTTTGGCCTAGAGGATGAACCTTTTTCATAAACAAACACATTTTCTGGTATTGAAGGAATACCATTGGTAGTTAAAACTATATCCAAGTTACTTTTTCAGTCAACAAAATTTGGTCCAGTTAGTTTATTTTCTTTGAGTATAACTGTAAGTGAATTGAAAGCTATTTTATTCCTGAGTATTACATAATTAAAAATATCGTTAATTATGATGAGTAATACTTTGAATTTATTTTAATTTAGTTCTCTCTTTCATTTTAAAAGAAATTCGCCAGCAGCCTGGTACCCTGTAAATAGCATGTCTCGATGGGAGGACGTCTACTATACATCATTTGTCTAGACAGAACAATCCCTATTAATTTTACTATCTAGACAATTGACTCTACCAAGTAAAATTAAATAGTTAACATAATTTCGGTCCAGTAAATAATAGTAGTGACTCAGATGAAGAGTATACTATTTATTTACAGCTAAGTGTTAACCACCACTCAATCCTAAATTAATCACTTCGCAATGAACCCTTTAGATAAAGATGTGATCTACACAAACAATTATCAAGAATTATACCTAAATGAGGTTTGTACTGGCGATACCGCAATTAATCTGTCCGATTGGGAGGAAGGTCTTACTGCCAACACGCATGATTTAATTACATCGCCTACAAACTAGTTATGGAGACCGCGGAATTTATCTGTGAATAAATTTCTTCTCCTATTTAGATTTTAAAAATATTTTTGATGGTTATAAAAATCTATTTAATTAAATTAAATTTATTAATTTCTAAATCTCACACGACCTGAATGAATCAAATATCTTTCCGTGTATACAATTTTAAAAATTATGATTTACCAAATCATCTTTTCGTGTTTTAATGCGTAACAAATAAAATTTAATAAATGTATAATTTTTTCTTCAGCTTTTCAGTTAAGGTAGTGATTAAAGGTATTTATTTATTTTATTTTCCATTTCACATTTTTTGAAAAATAATAATTTTTTTAGATTAATTTTTTTATTTGATTAATTTAAAATTCAGAATTAATTTTTATATTTTTTGAAGATATCCGATTTTGTGAAAAATCATCTTAAATGTGATATTTTGTAAAAAAATAAAATATCTAAATTTTTTTCATCTAATTAAAAACTTTAATTAAAAAAACATAATTTTATTTTTTCTTTGCAAAATATTTAATTAAAATCAAAATTTTTAAATTGATTAAATTAACATGATAAATAAAATACATATACATCATCCACGCAGATAATGAATATAAATGCAAGATATGTATATATCCCGATTTTATGATCGAAAAGAAACTCTGATCAGTTTCAAACTCTTATTGAAGATAAGCTGCAATAATCTTTGATCCTGTCAACTTCCTGTCTCCCGATTGTATCAGAATTTTTTGATACACTTTAATATAAACAAATATATCATATCCGTATCAAAACACATCAAAAAAGTTGATCAAAGACAGCCCGAACTAGCACCACCACCGCCAGCCGCCAAGTTGCCTCCTTCTGGTGGCTTTTGCCGCTACCTTGGTGCCCCATTTTTTACGCCATTTATACTAAAAAATATCTCTCAAAAAATGGTATTTTTCTGTCAAAAAATCAAAATGAAAAGAGTCCCAAAAATGGCTGAAAAATTACCCTGGAACAGCTGTCGCCGCATGCGATTGTCGCTGCCCACAACTGCCCACTGTTTGAGCTTTTTTCACTGGTGTTTTTGCTCCCTTTTTTTTTGAAAAAATAACTCAAATATCCAACAACCTATAACTTCGAAGAACACCTCGAAAATAATCCCAAAAAAACCCCAAAAATAGCCCTGAATCAGTATCACCGCCTGTTTTGCCTTGGTTTTTTAATGGTTTTAAGACAGTATTTTAAGATCTGTTTACTGCATTTTATGCCTAAACATTGTTCAAAAAAGAGTCTCAAAAATGGCCCCAAAAATTAACAAAATCAGCCCCGAACAGCCGTTGGCAAAGCCGCTGATGGTGGGCTATTTTTGTCGATTTTTGCCATTATTTTTTATTTATTCTTGCTACTATTTTTAATGGATAAATACTACAAAAACTCACCAAAAAAATAATATTTTAAATTTGTTAAAAGGTTACCGCAATCTATGGCCCGTAAAACCCGAAACTACCGCCAGTGCGGCCGCCTATTTTTCGAGTTATTGGATATTTAACATTTTCTTAAATATTCTAAACAGATATTTAAAAACTAAAATCTTCAATTACATCAAAACCTATGTCCCGTAGGCTCACATTCGATCTAGAAAAGAATTAATCTATCACGATCAACCCTCATGATTAAAAAATTAAATTATCATCCAAATTATTCAATCAGACATGAAAAAGGAATATGATGTTCATAAAATTGAGATTAGAACACCTACAAAATAAAATTAACATAGTTCTAAAACTATCTGACCCCGATAAATCGTAAACAATAAATAAAACGGCTCAAATACTAATTATAAGAGACAAAACTACCAAGATCATTATTTTTGCAAATAATTTTCGGATAAAAATCAGTTAGACGGGTAAATGCCGATACGAGCTCTAGATAAAATTTTTGATGCCAAACGATCAAAATAAAAATTCTTGCAACCATATTTAATTTAGAATAATACCTTTTTTCGGTCGATTCTTCAACTACGATTTTGATTCCGAGTTGAAACTCTCGTCAAACCTTCTACTGTATTTTCTTATGTGATTCCCGAATGTAATGTGGGTTACAAACCTTCGAGAACTCATACCGGTAGAACCTAGTCAACTTTAGTCTTGGAGACAAGTTCTGAATTTGGTTCAACTTACCCGCATATTTATAGGGCTACAGCATGGACTTATAGAGTAATTATGACCAAAATTTCTAGTGGAACACAGATACCCATCCAACGATTTTTTCAATTAAGCAAACCTCACATCAGTATCTGTAATTATGAAAACCTTAAATTGCAATTCACAGCACTGAAAAACTGTAATTGCACTCTAAGCCATAATCTCAATACCTTCTTAAATTTAATTACTGACAATTTAATTTAATCGGCATGTTGAAATTTCTTAAGCCCTTCCGTTTAACTTATTTGACCACCAGATCATCAAATTCACCTGTAGAATTTGGCATGATCAAAACTTATAAGCTTTTTTTAAGGGGATATCGTCAATCTCGATCATTCGAGACGTGTATTTCGTCAATAATTAATATTCACTATATAAATAATTCCGTTATCTAACTCACCGGGAATACAGACCCATATAAGATCGCATCCTGTAATGAATCAAAATAATGAATATTAAATATAAGCAAATCAATAATTATTTCAGGATTAAGAGCAGAAGCACTATTCATAATAATCTTGATGTGTGAATTAATTTATATATATAGTCAGTATAAAATTATTTACCCCAATGTGTCCCATTCAATACACACAAAGTGCACTAACATAGAGAGTCGAAATAATAGATGACGCTATTATCTATTCCTTGTAAGAAAGAAAAGTCTACTAAAACTCTCTACTACAGTCGTACCGATGGTGTGTCCATTTTCATCTAATCTGTGAACAAATAACTTATATTCTGTAAAAATTTAAAATCTAATTTTCTGTGTGCAAGCCACACTCTACACACCAAATTAAATACTATACAGAATAAAGAACATCCATACATAACATTAAAAAAATAATATTGCATACATTACTCATTAAAATTCTCATAAAATAAAAAATTAATTTTTATTAAAATAAAATTAAATACTTAAAACGTGATTTTTAGTATACAACCCTAACACTCCTAACATGAGGGTTTTAATAAGATAGGGTCCGGCCAAATTGGGTTTGAACTTGCCCCTAGGGTCGAAGTTCGAAGCTCTGATCTCTTTGATGACTAAATCACCTTCTTTCAAGTTTCGAGATTTAACTTTCTTGTTGAACGCTCGAACTATTCTCCTTCAATACCCTTGAACATGAAATAGTGTTTTAAGTCTTCTTTCGTCAAACAAGAGTAATTCTTCAAATCTGTTCCTCTCCCATTCTATCTTAGGAATTCCATTCTTGGGTATTGTGAGACCCTAAACCGTTTTCTTTTTCAGCGTTTTCGGACGCGCGTTATGTGTTTTTGTTTAAGCGTGTTTTTACTGCTTTTGATGCATGATCAGGATTAGATATGAATGCGGGGTAGATTCCCAGGGCCGTGGGCCATTGTGGTGAGAATCTTGAAAATTTTGAAAAAAAAAGATATTTTAGAAATCTACAAATATCGGGAGTTAAATATTTTCAAAAGATATTTTTCAAAACTTAACTTCTAAGTTTTTCATTTTTCTCTCTGCCTTCTCTCTAGGTTCTCGGGGGCCCGGGGCTCGGTTTTTAATGATCCAACAGTAGATCCTTCCTTTTGGCGTTGTGGGCTAAGCAACCATCCGGTCAGATTTTAATTCCGGCGAGGCTCGGTTTTGCACATGGTTCGAGGCATCGAGTTTTTAACTCACCGAAGTAGGATTCTAAACCCAACTGCTGTATAAGGGTACTGTGCGTAAACATGTGTGTTTTAACGGTTAGATCTCTGGAGAATTGATTTTGTATCAAAATTGGTTTTTGGGTTAAAAATCAGGTTTTTTGTTGGTTTCGGTGGATGGAATCAGGTATCGGGAGTTTCTTTTGAGGTCTTAGTGTTTGGCCTAGATGCGTGAGTGTTCACAATTGTTGAATCGGTGTTTGAAAGTGTCGATTCGAGGCCTAGAGGGTTGAACCCATAGCTCGGAATCATTTTTCGTCGAGGTTCGGTCGACAGAAGCTTAGATCTTGGGTTCGGTCGATCGAACCTTTGGGTTCAGTCAACTGAACCTTGTGGGTTGGCGTTTTGTGGTTTCCAGGGTGGTCTTCGGTCGACTGGAAGCTTCGATTTGGTCGACTGAAGTGCTGGGGTGTGTTTTGGTGGTTTGGGGTTAATTCCTTGGTTTTCGAATGGTGTCCTAAGGTATTTAATTGATTAATTTATGGGAATTACTTGATTTAAATACCTGTGGATTCCTTTTGGGGTTTGGTTGGTTATGTGGTGGTTCAGTGCTTGGGTTTTGGTTTCCAATTGGTGTCCTTTGGTATTCAATTGATTAATTTATGCAAATTAGTTGATTCAAATACCCGCGGGTCCCTTTGGGGGTTCGGTTGGTGGTGTTATAGTTTTGGGGGTTGTGTGGTGACCTCGGGTGTTTATGTGATGTCGTCCTCGGGCGATGTGCATGGTAGATACGGCTTGTTGATGCATGGTTAGTTGCGTAGTTTGGTGTTGGGTTTGTGTTGGCAAGGATGAGCGTCGTGAGTCTGTGATGACCGTGTTGGGAGTGTTTGGGCCAGTGGTTGGAGTGTTTGGGCCAGTGTTGGTCATGTGGGTTGTCCCCTTGAGTGGGTGTCAGTTTTGACGGGTGGCGTCATGATGTGATTTTATATGGTTATGCGCATACTTATAACTGTTTATTTATGTACGAAATATGTAAGTGAATTACATGAGGTGATATCGTTATGTGTAATGTGGTTTATACTTTAAAACCTAGAGTTTTATAGGCATGTGAAGTGGTTTGTGGAACGTCGTGTTGATACATGGTTATATGCTTTAAATTCTATTTAAGGTTTGCATATGTGTATGAAATGGATTAAACGAATCTGTGATCCAGTAAATGAAAATTCTAGTTGATGATGCACGTGTGCGTGTGTGGGTGTTTGAGGTAGGCTGCAAAAGCCGGTGTGTGTGCGATATCTGATGGATTGAAACGAGATCCTTACGAGGTTCGGGTGTGTGTGTGTGCGATATCTGATGGATTGAAAGAAGATCCTGATGAGGCACGGGTGTGGGTGTGTGTGCGATATCTGAAGGCTAAAACGAGGTCCTAAAGAGGCACGTGTTCATGGATTGCATATATTGCATATAGGGACGGGTAGACCAATTTTCTTAAACCTGTATTATTGGCCTTCGGGAGTCGAAATACTGTATTAACGGCCTTCAGGAGTTGTAATACTGAAATCATTTTCAAGGCTCCGTTGAGTCGACAAATAGTTTGTATCCTCGCTTTTCCTTGCATGTGAAAATAGTTTTCTGGCTCTGGTGAGTTGTGATCTAAAATGGTTTTCAAATGGTTTTATTGGCTTGAAAGAAAGTCAAAAACTGCACTTCATTTATCAAGCATGTTTTGTTTATACTGCATGTATTATTTAGAATCGGCTGAGCCTTGGCTCACGGTGTGGGATAAAATATTTTTAGGTACCGATCGCGTAGGGTGATCCAGGTTGCTGAGGAGTCGGAAGATCAGTAGTCTTCCTTTTTGTCTTTTGTTACATGTATATTGTAATATGTTTTTTGGGCGTTGGAGCCGTGTAATGTTGCCGTTTGGCATTTATATACAATGCATGTATAGCTTTATTTGAGAGTGTATTCTCGGGTTAGGTTTTATCTGGTTGTTGTTGATGTTTCACGTGGCCCGAAGTTTGGGGCGTGACAACTTGGTATCAGAGCTCTGGGTTTGAATACCTATGAGCCATGGAAAGAGGGTGCGTTCCCGTGTGAGGTTGATTGTGTGTGCTTGACAGCATGTGTTTAAACGCTTTGATAACATGTCTATGTGTTAGCATGTTAGATATGTGGGCAATGTGTATATGTGAGCATGGGGGTTGAATCTTAGGAGTGATAGTCTTGCTCTTGGGCGTTTTGGTTAACAAACTTGGGAGCCAAGTTAGAAACACATTTAGATGGCATGATTTCTAGCATGGAATCTGAGTAGGTTATCCAGATTGACGTGTCATTCTTGTTGGTTTTCCTTGGTATATGTGGAGTTGATCAGCATGAACCTATGTGGCTATGTGATAGCATGCTAAGTGTTTAGTGTTTATGTTCATGTTGTGTGGTGCATCTTATATGTTGTTTTCTTTCATATAGACCGATGTCGGCGAGGAGAGGGCAAGGCCGTCGTCGAGGCCATGGCCGTACTGGCCAAGGGGATATTCCTATCCATGATGTTGGGGATGCTAAAGCTCCCCAGGGACTGATGGACGCGACGGAGTTGTTGCGTGTGCTGGTTAGTTCTATCCAGCAGCTGGTTGCTAGGGGTGAGCTTGTTAGGGAGAGGGTGCCTGAGGCGAGGGCTACTGTGGCGATGTGGGAGTTTAGGCGCATGGATCCGCTTATCTTTGCAGGAGATCCTGATCCTATTGTGGCGACGGAGTGGCTGGAGTTTGTGACATGGATCCTTGACACACTACAGATTGTGGAGGATGAGTTGCGAGTTTCTTTTGCCACCTTTCAGCTGAGGGGTGCTGCTCACACTTGGTGGAAATATGCCAGAACTACAGTTTGGGCCACATGGGAAGCTTTTACACGAGTCTTTCTGGAGATATATTTCCTGACTTCGAGGAGGAACTTGTGCAGGGAGGAGTTCTATTCTCTTACCCAGGGGACCATGCACATCATGCAGTACGAGGCCAGGTTTACGAGCTTGTCTCGGTTTGCACCAAAGGTGGAGTGCACAGATGAGTTTCTTTCGATGAGGTTCGAGCGAGGCTTGAGGCCAGCGATCAAGGAGCGAGTGGTTGTAATGGGATATCGTGTTTACAGATAGCTGGTGGAGGCGGTAGCGAGGGTTGAGAATGCTTTGGTTGAGACTCGTGCTTCGAGGGAGGCCAGAACATTACAGAGTGGAGCAGAGGTGCCAACAGCTGGACGCTCCAACATGAGGCAGAAGTCCTCTGGTCCTAGCTTTATACATCTGGACCACAGCAGTTTTGAGCACCATCACCACCTGTAGTTTCATTTGGGAGGCCGGAGCAGCGAGAGTTAACCAGTTATCGATGCAGACAGCCAGGGCATCAAGCGGAAAATTGTTTACAGCCGAGACCATCTCAAAGTTTGGCTCCAGTGCAGCCACAAGGGAGGGAACCATTAGCTTCCTAGGAGTGTGAACAGTCCGAACATATTTGCAGGAATTATCCTCAAAGGGGCAGTGCGTAGAGCAGGGAGGATACTCCAGTGGGTTTGTATGCGCAAGGTCTGTCTTCCGTAGTACAGACTTCCCAGATGGTAGGTGGGAGTACATCAGTTCAGTTGGTGCGGCAACCAACAGTGCCGAGCTATGGCAGACAGAATAGAGTGGGGTTACCCCGAGTGTAGTCTCTTACAGCTCACGGATCGTCTGGGGTACCGGTCGTGCCGGAGGATGCTAATATGCCTTCAGCAAGTAGAGGTACTTTCTGAGTATGCAGGTTTTGGGTTTGTTCAACATTGCATCTATTTGGGGTTGGTTATGGACCTAGTAAGTGCTGTGTGGAGTTGAGGCAGTGGTTGGTGAGATTGTGAGGTTGGGATGGGTTATAGATCCTGAGTTTTTGAGATAGTTGGCCGTCGTCTAGGATGCCTGACTTTGTTTGACTATATCTTAGGAATGGTTTGGCTGACCATCTCGTGTGCCTGTGTCGGTTGAGATCGACGGTTTGTTGTTTTGGCCTTGTGTTGAATTTCGAGGGTAAAATTCCTTTAAGTGGGGTAGAGTTGTGAAACCCTGAACTGTTTTCTTTTTTGGCATTTTTTAATACGCGTTTCGTGTTTTTGTTTAGGCAGGTTTTTACTGCTTTTGATGCATGATCAGGCTTAAATATGCCTGTGGGGTAGGTTCCCGGGGCCGTGGGCCGTTGTGATGCGAATCTTGAAAATTTTAAAAAAAAAAAGATATTTTGAAAACCTATAAATATCGGGAGTTAGATATTTTTAAAAGGTTTTTTCCAAAACTTAACATCTAAGTTTCCCATTTTTCTCTTTTTCTTCTCTCTAAGTTCTCGGGGGCCCGGGGGTCGATTTTCAACGATCCAACAGGGGATCCTTGCTTTTGGCGTCGTGGGCTACACAACCATCCAGTTAGATTTTGATTCTGGTGAGGCACGATTTTGCCCGTGGTTCGAAGTGTCGAGTTTTTAACTCACTGAGGTAGGATTGTAAACCCTACTGCTGTAAAAGGGTGCTTTGGGTAAACATGTGTATTTTTAACGGTTAGATCTCTATAGATCTGATTTTGTATCAAAACTAGTTTTCGGGTTAAAAATTGGGTTTTTTTGTTGGTTCCGGTGGATGGAATCGGGTGTCAGGAGTTTCTTTTGAGGTCTCAGTGTTAAGCCTAGATGTGTAAGTGCTCACAGTTGTTGAATCGGTGTTCAGAAGAGTCGATTCGAGGCCTAGAGGGTTGAACCCGTAGCTCGAAATCATTTTTCACCGAGGTTCGGTCGACAGAACCACGGGGTTCGGTCGACTAAAGCTTGGATCTTGGGTTTGGTCGATTAAACCATGTGGGTTGGCGTTTTGTGGTTTCCAGTGTGGTCTTCGGTCGACTGGGGGCTTAGGTTCGATCGACTGAAGTGTTGGGTTGTGTTTTGGTGGTTTTGGGTTGATTCCTTGGTTTTCGATTAGTGTCCTAAGGTATTCAATAGATTAATTTATGGAAATTACTTGATTTAAATACATGTGGATTCCTTTTGGGATTTGGTTGGTTATGTGGTGGTTCGGTGCTTGGGTTTTGGTTTTCAATTGATTAATTTATGAGAATTAGTTGATTCAAATACCCTTGGGCCCCTTTGGGGGTTCGGTTGGTGGTGTTATGGTTTTGGGGGTTGTATGGTGACCTTGGGTGTTTATGTGATGTCGTTCTCGGGCGATGTGCATGGTAGATACGGCTTGTTGATGCACGGTTAGGTGCGTAGTTTGGTGTTGGGTTTGTGTTGACGCGGATGGCCGTCGTGAGTCTGTGATAGCCGTGTTGGGAGTGTTTGGGCCAGTGTTGGTCGTGTGGGTGTCCCCTTGAGTGGGTGTCAATTTTGACGGGGGGCGTCGTGATGTGATTTATATGGTTATGTGCATACTTATAACTGTTTATTTATGTACGGAATTTGTAAGTGAATTACATAAGGTGATATCGTTATGTGTAATATGGTTTATGCTTTAAAACCTAGAGTTTTATAGGCATGTGAAGTGGTTTGTGAAACGTCGTGTTGATACATGGCTATATGCTTTAAATCATGTTTTAGGTTTGCATATGTGTATGAAATGGACAAGACAAATATGTGATCCAATAGATGTAAATCCTGGTTGATGATGCACGTGTGCATGTGTGGGTGTATGAGGTAGGCTGCGAAAGCCGGTGTTGGTGCGATATCTAATAGATTGAAACGAGATCCTGACGAGGCACGGGTGTGTGTGTGTGCGATATCTGATGCATTGAAACGAGATCCTGATGAGGCATGGGTGTGGGTGTGTGTGCGATATCTGAAGGCTGAAATGAGGTCCTGAAGTGGCACGTGTTCATGGATTGCATGTATTGCATATAGGGACAGATAGATCAATTTTTTTAAACTTGTATTATCGGCCTACGGGAGTCAAAATACTGTATTAACGGCCTACGAGAGTTGTAATACTAAAATCGTTTTCAAGGCTCCATTGAGTCGACAAATGGTTTGTATCCTCGCTTTTCCTTGCATGTAAAAATGGTTTTCTAGCTCCGATGAGTCGTGATCTAAAATGGTTTTCAAATAGTTTTATTGGCTTGAAAGAAAGTCAAAAACTACACTTCGTTTATCGAGCATGTATTGTTTAGAATCTGCTGAGCCTTGGCCCACGGTGTGCGAAAAAATATTTTCAGGTACCGATCGCGCAGGGTGATCCGGGTTGCTGAGGAGGCTGAAGATCAGTAGTCTTCCTTTTTATCTTTTGTTACATGTATGTTGTAACATATTTTTCGGGCATTGAAGCCGTGTAATGTTGTCGTTTGGCATTTATATACAATGCTTGTATGGCTTTATTTGAGAGTGTATTCTCGGGTTTGATTTTATTTGGTTGTTGTTGATGTTTCACATGGCCCGGAGTTTGGGGCGTGACAGCTATTATTCTCAAAGATAGGATTTCCAATTCAATAGGTCGAACTGCTTCCACTCCATAAACCAAGGCATAGGATGTGGCCCTAGTTGAAGTTTTAATCAATGTCCAGTATCCCCAAAGCACAAATGGTAGCTTTTCTGGCCAATTCCTACTTCCCTCTATCGTTTTCTGAAGGATTTTCTTCACATTCTTATTTGTGGCTTCCATAGCCCCATTGGTTTATAGTCTGTATGGTGAGGATTTGTGACTAACAATTCGATAATCCTCTAATAGATCCAAAACTTCTCCCTAAATGTGGGAACCATTATCAAAAATTTTCTCATGCGGCACTCCGTACCGGCAAATGAGATTCTCTTTGATGAACTTAGCTACTTAGGCAGCCTTCAGGATGGAGTAGGAGGTAGCTTCGACCCACTTCATAAAATAATCAATTACCACGAGAATAAACTCTTTGATGAACTTAGCTACTTAGGCAGCCTTCAGAACGTTGATTTCCCAAATTGAGAACGACCATGGCGAAGTCATTTTATACAGCTGAGATGGTGGTACATGCATGAGATTTGCGTGGATCTGGCACTTTCGGCATCTCCGGATAAACTGATGGCAGTCTGCTTCTATGGTCATCCAGAAATATCCTTTGCGCGGGATCTTTTTAGCCAACATCATCCCACTTATGTGAGGTCCGTAAAGTCCTGTATGAATTTCTCTCATCACCTCGTGTCCTTTTTTTGTGTCAACACAGAGTTTATTAACTCTTAGATATCCTCTTTTGTACAATTTTTTCCCACAGATTATAAACTGGGCAGCAAGTCTCCTAAAAGCTCTCTGATCCTTCTTACTGGCTTGGTTCGAATAATCTTCCTTCTCGATGAATTTTCAGATGTTGTGATACCATGGTAACCCGTCGTTGGTTTCTTGGGTCATTGCGATGTTGTTGATTGCAGGTACATCCTTTTGTTGAATTTCCAAGGGCCTCATTCTTATCCCGGACAGTATATCTTTCATTGATGCTAAAGTAGCGAAGGCATCGACAAATTTGTTCTACAATCTTGGCATATAAATGAATATTACGCTTTCAAAGCAGGAAATCATTAGCTTGAGTTCTCGATGATACTAAACTTGCGTTTTTTTCTTTGACCTTTCACTCTCCCTTTGCTTGGGATATGACCAGAGATGAGTCTCCTATAACCTTTAACTTTCTTGCCCCTAGTTCTAAGGCGACTTCTAATCCAGCCAAGTAAGCTTCATACTCGGCCTGATTGTTAGTAACCTCAAAAATCAACTTAAAAGTCAAAGGTATACGAGAATCATCCGGAGCAACAAGGAGTTTTCCTATCCCATAACCGTATTGGTTTGGGACTCCATTGAACTAAAGGGTCCATTGATCCTTTCAATCTTCAGCACCTACTCATCAGGAAACTCAAATTCAGGCGCTTCTTCTTCGTTGATAGGATGATTGGCTAAGAACTCAGCAACGACTCTCCCTTTTACTGATTTCCCTATGACATACTATAAATCAAACTCAGTTGGCATCAACATCCATCGCGCCAACTTTCTTGTTAATGCCGGCTTTTCAAAGAGGTATTTGAGCATATCCATCCTTGAGATTAGAATGACACGGTATGCCAACATATAGTGGCGTAACTTCTTAGATGCACAGACTAGCGCCCAGCAAGTCTTTTTCAAAGGCGTATACCGTCATTCGCATTCGGTCATCTTCTTACTCAAGTAGTATACAGATCTTTCTACACTAGCTTCATCTTCCTGTGCAAACATATATCCCATTGCTAAATTAGTCACTGATAGGTATAGTATCAAAGGATTGCTGGGTTCTAGTGGTGACAAAATTGAAGAGTTTTGCGGATGCTTATGTACGGCTTCGAAGGCGTCCTGGCACTATTGATCCCACTGAAATTTGGTTCCTTTCTTTAAGAGTCGAAACAAGAGTTCACAGGTAGTGATTAGCTTGATGATGAATCGGCTGATAAACTGAACCTTTCCCAAGAAGCTCCTTGCGTTCTTCTCGATCTTTGGTAGAGGCATTTCGAGAATGGCCTTGATCTTCGAAGGGTTTACCGTTATACCTCGCTGTGTGAACATGAATCCGAGTATCTTGTCTCCAGCGACTCTGAAGGCACACTTCCGAGCATCTTGTACTTTCTGATCTGCTCGAAGAATTTTCTTAGTGCAACGACGTGTCCCTCTTGGGTTTTGGATTTCATAATCATATCGTCTGTATATACTTCCACCTCTTTTCGTATCATGTCGTGCAACAACCCTGTTGCAACCATTTGGCAGGTTGCTCCTGCGTTTTTCAATCCAAACGGCATAACATTATAACAATAGGTACCCCAAGGTGTTGTGAATGTGGTCTTCTCTCAGTTTGCTGGAGCCATTAGGATCTGGTTATATATGCCGAGAAACCATCCATGAAGGACAAGAGCGCATTCTTGGCGTTGTTGTCTACCAAGACATCTATATGAGGAAAAGGGAAGTTATCCTTGGGACTAGCCTTGTTGAGGTATCTAAAGTCGACACATACTCGGATCTTCCCATCTTTCTTCGATACGGGGATAATATTAGCAACCCACTTCAGGTACTCGGTAATCATGATAAATCCGGCATCTAAGTGTTTGGTAACTTCTTCCTTGATCTTGAGTGCCCAATCTGGCCTAATTCTCCTTGGCTTTTACTTGACAAGTTTAGGATTGGGATACAAGGGGATTTTGTGCTGTACAATGTCGAGGTCTATGCCTGGCATGTCTTCATAGGACCATGCAAAAATATCTTTAAATTCTTTTAATAAATTGATTAGTTGTTCACGTTTATCTAAAGATAGGGTGGAACCAATCTGAACTATTTGTGGGTTATTTTCATTATTAAGATTTATGAAAATCGTTTCTTCGGTTATAGGTTTGGCTCGCATCTCTCCTTCCTTTTCGATTAAGAATTTTAATTCTTGGAGGATATCCTCCTCAAATTCGTTAAAATCTTCAGAATCAACATAAAATATTTGAGACACGACAAAGTAAGAAAAGTCTGATTTCATTTCATCGATTTCAAAAGAGATTACATTCTGAGACTGGAGATAGAAAGAGCTCAGGATGCTAGTAGATGCATTCTCGATAGACTCAATGTTAACCCACTTAGTAAAGATAGATTCAACAGACTCCAACTCATTCGTTACATCATGCATAATAAAAAAACACAAAGGACTGACTCTTTTTCATTTTAGTTGCACCCATGATAAGCGAAGTGTGATCCGCAGGCACGTCAGCTTCCATCATCAACACGTCCTTTTCTTTGTCATCATTGCCTATACGCACTTGGGACTCCAGATCACTTTCTTCACAATGATCTACTTAATCTGTCTGCATTAGTCTTACGAGACCTATCTGCCAAATCGTGACATCTTCATCACTTTCGGATAGCTAGTGACTGAAAAAGATCTCCAATCTTGGTAATTTTTTGTTAGTCTTCTCTTCAATCCATAGTTCAGCGAACCCACAGTTAGGAAAATTGCCCCATTCTTTGATGAAGCATCCATTCAGCGTCGGCCCATAATTTCCTATGTTTGCCTCCTCTAGCATTGGCTTGTATCCTAGTCCGTACCCAAGGCAATTGTGATTTACGAGGATCGGCTCCAAAATCCATTGCAGATGCTTTTTAAATCCATGCCTGGAAAGTAGGAAATTTCTTTCATCATAACTATAACTTTTGGGTTAACATAACTCCCCTCATCATTCATAAGAACTTGTATGCCCTTGGTTTCATCAAAATCAAATCCATTCAACAAGAAATCCTCCTCTCCGTATTGGATCTCAAGAAGCAGGGTAGCATCACTGAGTGGAGCTGGCAAGTTAGTTTCACTCGGTATAGTGATAGTTACTCCATCTTTGATCAATTTTATCTTTTGGTGTAGGGTGGATGTCTTTTGGTGTAGGGTGGATGTGACAGCTCTAATAAATGGGTCATGTAGCCATGGCCTTCCCAATAGCAGGTTGAATGACACTGGCACGTTAAGGACATGAAATTCTACTTCACTTTCCAAGGCTCCCACTATTATAGTGAAAGTCACCAATCCCAAGACAACTCTTCGTGTTTTATCATATGCTCATACCCCCTGTGCACTCAGCTTGAAGTCCTGCGTCTTTAATCTTAGGCAGTAAGCAGTAAGCAGTTCGCAGCAGGTATACGTTGAGGGTGGAACCGTTGTCGACCAAAACAATCGATACCCATTTTCCCAAACATTTAATGGTTAAATGCAACGATTTATTGTGAGATAGGCCTTCTGCTGAAAAATCCCTATCACTAAAGGCAATAATACTCGACTGTTTCTCGGGTACGAACGTTCCAACTAACTAGTCCGGAGTGACATCAATCAGTATATCCATATGTTCTAGGATTTTAGAACGGCCTGTCGGTATTTGTGAGATGCTACCAGCAATCACCAAATGCTTACATTAGCTTGCATCTTCTTAAGCTACTTTAAAACTACATCTTCTTCTTCACTATTCTGTCTCTCCGTTCTTTCTGCCTATTTTCTCGGTTCCTCTATGCCTCTACTTGGTTGCCCCTTCTCTAGCTGTGCAGGCTTAAAGTGTCTTCTACTCCTTATCATGTGTTCTATCTGTGCAGCCACCTAGCCTCCTTTCTCTCGGAAGGCCCAGAAATAGTCTATCTATTCATTGTTCCCTTCATTTCCCCAGAAGTCTTTCTCGGTCCACATTATGCTTTGTGAAAACCATTCAGACTCTTCACTGATTGCGGCCTCTAGCTCAAAAAGTTGTGGCAATGACACTTCATCCAATGGGCCTTCGTGATCGTAGGACGGGGAAAGGCCCCGAGGCTTCCATGGGCCTCTATGGTCTTGTGATTCATTGACTATCGGGTACCATTTCGGAACATCTTCTTCTTCATCATATTCTATATCTGTGAATTCCTGCTCGACTTCTTCCAACTCCCACATGCCATTCTCTTCTTGATAATCCCATTCGAGTGAACATGACATAGGTCCATCGGGTAGAGGTGTCCTTAGTTTTGGTTCATAGATAGAAACTATGTATACAGAAAGGTCAAATGCAAGACTTACAATTCCTAACAAATTTACTTGAGAAGTACTTTCCTATTTCTGCTCATTTTCTTCGGCTTCCTAACTAACTGAAAATTTCTCTTTCTGCTTGTTTTCACTGTTGATGTCCTTTTCTTTTGAAGATCCTCTTCTTTCTAGTACTACTTTTCCTGCTTTTCCTATTTCAAAACTTGGGTAAGCCTCCCCATTCCAAGCTACCCCTTGATGCCAGGCTATATCATGGTCGGGATGGTGGAGACGTGCCACTTGGTGTCAATTTTAGCCTTTTCCAAATCATCCAATGCCTCGAGGTGGGCCAAATCTTCCCATGCGCATTTGACTTCTTCATCTTCTTCATTATTGGCAGGGGGAGGGGTTTCCTCCTCATAGATAATGAAAATCGACAAGGTGAAAAAATCATCCTCAATCAAATCCTAGATAAGGTCATCTAGCCACAATACCTCCTGCCTGTATGGCAAATCTACAATCGATCTCGGTTCCTCCACGAAAACTATGAACTCAGTGCGATCAAATCCTTTCAACTCTTCCTCGATGATGTTTACATTCTACTGATTGGCATGATTCCAAAGGGGGTTGGTAGTAATGTTCGGTTTCTATACAGAGGTGGGTGGAGAAATCACTTTGTTATCAATCAAATCTTGAATTTCATGTCAAAGCGGCTTGCAATTATTAATCAGATGTCCACGCCCCTTGTGAAAGGCGCAGTACTAGGTAGGATTGTATCGGGGTGGTAAAGGATTTGGAGGCGGAGTTGACTCCAAAGGCTTTATGAGGCCCTTCTCAATCAGACGGCTCATGATGGATGTTAATGGCATGGTGGGTTGGGTGAAGGTTCTTTTCTGATTTCGAGGTAGATTTTGGGCGGTCGGCTGAACAGATGGGCCTGCCAAATTTGGATTGGGGTTTAGCAAGTTCACTTCGTAACTTCAGCTCACTGCATTGGTGGCATTATTCTAATTATTGACATATGGTTTTCAGATCATTTTTTTACTCGATTCTCCCTTTTCAATATCCTCGGACTGCAAAGCATCCTCTATCTGTATTCCCGCATTAAAAATCTGCTCAAATGTCATCAATAGCTATGTGAAGAGATACTTGCAGAATTGCGGTTGTAGGTTCTTCACCACCATTCTTACTTGTTCTTCCTTAGTGGGTCGACTCATCATCTTAGCTGCTTTAGCCCTCTATTGGGTCAGGTTTTCCACAAAAGATTCTTCGGCTTCCAAGCGGGTGGTCTCGAGCTCCCGAGTGGTAACAACGAGTCTGGATGTTATAGTTGTACTGATTGACAAATGCAATGGAAATGTCCTCCCATGTTCTCATCTTAGCAGCATTTAAAGACAAAAATCATTTCTGAGCGGCTCCTGATAAAGATCACTGGAAAAGTTGTGCTTTCAACTGATCATTAATACCTATCGGCGACAAAGTCCCTATCTACATTCTGAGATTAATTCTCGGATCTCCAATTCCATCAAATTTATCCATATCAGGTATCTTGAATTTCTCGGGAAGTTTAGCATCAGAAAAGAGACAAAGTCCTTTGGCATGCAACATATAGTCTTCGACACCTCGGGCTTTCCTTAAAATCTTCTCTAGTTTATCGACCTTATCGGACAAGATCGATTCCTTAGTAGCCAAGATTTTTGGGATTCCTTACCGAACGGGCTGTACGACTGCTGGCTGAGCTCTCTCGAGCCCCACATTTTCATCGCACAAGTTATTGGTCATACCATCTTCGGGGTCATTCGAAACAACCACATTAGGGTCTGCAACCCAGGTCTGCAAACCCCCTCGCTTGACCGTTGTAACTCTAGAATTGCCCTCATCATGTCAGTCATGGTTAGTTCTGGGTCTGCCATCAGCAATCTCAACTGACTAGTACGTCTGAGTCTTCCTCTCGGAGATCGGGCCCAAGTACGTATAGGTTCTTCTCTTCTTGACACTATGATCCCAGGTCTCTAAACTGAATGGGCTTACACAAACTGAAAAACTCATCAGCCGAGCCTGGACTCAAAACAACTCACTCTCGAAAACGGACTCGTACAATCCAGAAAACTCTCATGTAAACTCAAAATAGCTCTCCCTCGATGACGGATCGAGAAAACGAAGGCCAATCGGAGTGCTACTATACAAATAAAAGCATCTATAAAAAAATCACGTAACCCTAAATGATTTATTGATCCTAAAAGAAGGATTATAAGAAGCTATATGCTCATGAAAAAGCCTAGTAGGTATTCACTAAGTGTACCTTCTTAATAGAGTTAAGAATATACCTCATAATGCTAGGAATGGTGCAAGGTACGATTAAACGGTAAGCAATAACTCTTTTTGCCACATCTATGGAAGCATACGGCCAGAAAGCTTGCTGGCTTTCCCAACATCGCCCCGAGATAGTGAACTAACTAAGATGTCGGGTAGGCGGAGCGGGGGTTTAAGAACCAAGTACACAAATATGCAAATGCAGATCCGAATACCGATGAAAACGTTTACAATAAGAACCGTTAACATTTCAAGTTAAGCCCTCTTATGGTTTTTTTTTAAAAATCAGTTCCTAGCAGAGTCGCCAGAAAAACTACGAGCGTTTTATTTTGGAGATTGGGAGGGGGGATGCTTCGGATATCCATCATTTTTAGAAAAATATTCTTTTTCTATTTGAGAAAAATGAAGAAAAATAAAAGAAGGCTGCAGATCTTTTAAAAGCATAACCAGAAAAAAAGAGGGTTTATGGGTTACAGTACGAGAAGGGAAGGTGTTAGGCACCCTTCTTGCCCAACCGTGAGGTTGGCCTCTACTTTGTCAATGTTAGTTCTTATTATAAACTTTTTTAAACGTAATATATACAGAACATGAGGTTGAAGAGAGTCCAAACAAAAGCAAACAAGAAAGAAAAACCTAACTACGATTCTTAAGGTCATGCGATTTAGTTATTATTACTAGATGTGCCACACGTATAGTTTGAGCAAAGAAAAGCGAAAAGCATGCGAGTGGGCAGTAAAATAAACAAATAAAGACCTAAGGGACATACAACGAAGTTTCAGTTTCTACCATGCTATAAACAGGCTAATACAGAACAAAACAGAAAAGAGACTTAAACACCATATTCAAGCTACTGGACATACATAAAAATTCACGGCCATAGCAATAAATGTTGTGGCTGTGACAAATATAATCACAAAATAGGCAGCTGCGACTTAAATAAGGTTACCGCAAGGAACATAATAAAAACATCTCACTGCCATAACAAATAAATGTCGCAGCTATGGTTTTTAAGAGGTACAGAAGGGGGATATGCATTGCACAAGGCTTGAAACAACCTTAAATGGATAAGATATGTAGGACAGAGACCATGACCTGTTGGTTTTAGGCAAGATCAACCATCCTTCATCCTTTATGCATGCAATAACACTAAACAGAATATACAAGATATCAAAAATAAATACCAGAGAACTTAAAACACATTTACATGCTACTGATCTCTCACAAACTACACGGTCGTAACAAAGAAGTTGACGGCCATGACAAATATGAAGGAAAAGACAGCGACTGTAACATTAATATAAACTCAGAATATATAGATAAGGAAGTACATATGATGAAAACCATGGCCCATTAGATCTAGACCAAATCAACTATCCATTACCCAACAGAAAGATAGACAAAGGTATAGAAAGAGGAAATATTAAACAGAACAACAAAAGGAAGTACAAACTTGAAATAAACAAATAACATAGAGGTTTAAAAAGGTTTTAGCACTTCTGGACCTAAAATAATGTCACACCCGTAACAACAAAATGTTATGGCCGTCCATATAAAAAAGTATAAATGTAGCAACTCTTATAAAAAGGACACGGCCATGGCATAGGAAAGTTACGGCCGTTATGTTTCAGATCCTCATTAAGTTTCTGATGTGTCTAATGTACTTATGAGCATCGAAATAGGATGTAAACAAATGTAAATATATGAAACAGAAGGCTATAAAGATACTGTTAATGATGAAAACTTGAAAGAAATAACTATTTGCATTGAAATGAATGGTAAACATGCAACAAAATAATGGAAACCTTATCTACGACACCCTCAGGGGGGAAGAAGATGAGGGTTTAAGAAGAGTCGTGGAATCCTAAAGTTACCTCGTATGAATATCCACCTCGAATGGCCTCTCGGTGGTGAGAATACAATACCTCTGATTCAATATACGTGCTCCAAGAACTCCTCCTAGCCAAGCAAGAACACGAACGAGGCTCAGGAAGTATGGGATGAATGTCAGAATATCAGGTGGGAATGGATTTTGGCAGAGTTTTGTTATCCAAGTTGATTCTCTCTTTTATTTCTATGCAAAACATCGCCTATTTATTGGCAAGGTGGGAGGCCAGACTCCCTCTAGAATGCTGCCACCTGTCCAAAAAGGGTTAATAGTGGCGGCCACTACTTTTTGCTTTTGTACAATTCAGCCTGCTACCTTTATGGTAGTGAAAAAGATAGCTGTGACTTTTAAAAGTCACGGCCTAGATAAGAAGGCAACGGCCATGACAAAGAAAGTCACGGCTTGGTTTAGGATTTTCAAAAAGGTTACGGTCGTGAGAGTTAGGGCACGGCCTATTCTAGGATTTTCATAAAGGTGGCGGCCGTGAGGATTGAAAAGTCACGGCCTAAAAGTTGGTTTAAGATCTTGGAATTTTGAGCTATAGTTGTGATCTTTGCTTTCTTGGGAGTATCCTTGAGCATAATTCTCATTTTCTTCGTCATTGGGCCACATTGGGGATGGGCGCCTAAAATTTGGCTTTATCAGATTGGGATGTTTACACAAACAATGATCTTCTGATCCCTAGAATTATAAAATAAACCACCCTTCGTTCCCTTGGGATACCCGACAAAGAAACATACTTCTATTCTTAGTTCAAACTTACTCGCGTTCCCTTTCAGCACATGTGCTGGACACCCCCAAATTCTAATATGTCTTAGACTAGGCTTGCGTCCAGTCTACAATTCTGTGGGAGTATAAGGTACTGACTTAGAAGGTACCAAGTTCAGAATATAAGCTGTTGTCTCTAATGTAAGTCTTCAAAATGAGTCGGGTAATTCTGAATAACTCATCATCGATCTTGCCATCTCCATAGGAGTCCTATTTTTTCTTTTTGCTACACCATTCTGCTGCAGAGTGCCTGGTGCAATCAGCTGGGATATAACTCCTTGTGACGACAAGTAGTCCCTAAACCCTCCAAAAAGATACTCGCCACCATAGTCGAATTGTAATTCTTTCAATTTCTCAAAGTATTTAGACTTACGGTACATCAGGTAAATGTATCAATACCTTGAGTAGTCGTTAATGAAACTGACGAAGTACTCAAAGCCACCTCTAACCCGGATAGTCATAGGACCATACACATCAAAGTGAACCAGTTCTAACGATTCTTTAGCTCATAGCCTTTGGCAGAAAAGACCCTCTTAGTCATCTTACCCTCTAAGAAGAACTCACAGATTGGAAGTGCCTCCACTTCCAATGAACTCAAAGGTCCATCTTCTACCAGTCTGTTTAATATTTTTAGATTAATATGACATAAGCGTAAGTGTCAAAGAAAACGTTTGATTCATTAAAGAATGATCATTTCTCTTATATGGTAAATTAGACGTGTTATTCAATTTAGTTAGTTGTAGTGTATGAGAGATAGGAGATATAACATACAGATCATCCATCAATATACCAAAACAAATAAAACGTCTATTTTTCTTAAAAATCACAGAGTCATTAAAATGAACAGAATATTTGTTCTTTATTAAATTAGAAACTAAAATTAAATTTTTTCTAATAGAAGGTACAAAAGGAAATCTTTTAAAAGTAAAATTCTATCTCTACTAAAGCTGAGAGTGACATATCCTACTGCAGCTGCTGCCACCTTGGTATTATTGCCCATATGTAGGTAAATTTTCCCATCACTAAGCTGCCTAGTTTCTTGGAATCCTTACAAAGAAATGTATATATGATTAGTGACTCCCGTATCACACATTAGGTACCGGTAGATAACACCGCAAAATATGTTTCAACCACTAGTGAATAGAAATTACCTTGGTTATTCTGCTTACTGAGAAAAATTAGACACTGCTTTTACCAATGCCCCAACCAGTTACAGTGATAGCACTTGCCTCTCGGCTTCTTCACACCATCTTTTGCTCCCTTAGCTGCTTTTGAACTTATACTTCCTTGTTTCTAAACTTTTTTCTTCTTCAAGCATTTCGGCTTAGAGGAAGACCCTTTTTCAACCACATGTGCACTACCTGGTTTCCTAAGAACACCATCAGCAGCTTGAAGTTCTTTAAGAAGTTCTAATAATGAAAAGCTGGGCTTATTCATGAAATAATTCAGGCAAAACTGCTTAAAGCTATTAGTCAGTGACTAGAGTATGATATCGACCTGGGTTTTCCTATCAATCTTAGCTCCTAGGATCTCCAGTTCATTCAAAAGACTAATCATCTTCAAAACAGATCCCATATTGGTGTGCCTTCAGCCATGCATGTATTCATTGAAGATTTCATAGCCACCGGCCTAGCAGCACGATTTTGATCTCCAAATATTTCTTTGAGATTCATAATTATGTCATAGGTACTAGGCATAGACTGATACTGATGCTGCAATACATTTAACATAGAAGCTAAAACATAACAGCGAGCCATCCGATCAGCTTGCTGCCACTTCTGATAAGCCCGAATTTCCTGTTCGGTCGGCCCCTCATTAGGTACTGGTGGACAAATCTCAGTAGTTAAGACAATATCCAAGTTTCTTTTCCAGTCTACATAGTTTGGTCCTGTTAGTTTTTTTTTTTTGAGTACAGTCGCGAGTGGATTGAAATCCATTTTAAACTTGAGAATCACATAATAAAAAACTATTAATTATAACGAGTAAAATCTTTGAATTTTATTTTAAATTTCGTTCCCTCTATCATTTAAAAATAATAATTCGCTAGTAGCCTAGTGCCCTGTGATTAGTATGTTTCAATGAGAGGACATCTACTATCCATCGTTTATCTAGACAGCCCAATTCTAATTAATTTTATTATTTAGACAAGAGACCATGCCAAGTAAAATTAAATAGCTGACATAGTTTTGGTCTAGTAAATAATAACAGTGACTCAGATGAAGATGATACTATTATTTACAGCTAAGTATTAACCACCACCTAATTCCGAATCAATCGCTTCGCAATGAACCTTTCATATGAAGAAGCGATTCACACTAACGATTATCTAGAATTATTCCTGAAGGAGGTTCGTATCGGTGATACCATAATTAATTCTATCCAACTGGGAGGAAGGCTTTACTGCCAACAAGCAGAATTAATTACATCACCTACGAACTAGTAATGGAGACTGCAAAATTTGTCTGTGAGTAAATTTTCTCTCCCACTTAGTTTTTAAAAGAAATTTTGAGGGTTATAAAAAAATGCTTAATTAAATTAAATTTATTAATTTCAAAAACCACACGATTCGAAAGATTTCGATTTTTTCAAATCATCTTTTCATGTTTTAATGTGTAACAAATAAAATATTCTAAAATTTTTGTTTATTTAAAAATTAATTTAAAATAAAAAACTAAGAATTTTATTTTATTTTCCAGTTAGACATTTTTTTGAAAAATAATAATTTATTAAAATTAAACTTTTTCTTTTAATTAATTCAAAATTCAGAAATAATTTTCATGTTTATTCAAGATATCTGATTTATTAAAAAAATCATCTTAAACGTGTTATTTTGTAAAAAAATAAAATATCTAAAGTTTTATTTTTAATTAAAACTTATTAATCAAAAAAACTTAATTTTATTTTCTTTTTACAAAATTTAATTAAACTGAATTTTTTGAATTAATTAAAATTAGCATGAATAAATAAAATAGATGTATATTATCCGCACAGTTTAAATGAAGATAAATAAAAAATATGTAACAACCCGAACTCTGGTATACGAATAGAAAAAAAGAACATTTCCAAAAGAAATGAAATCTCAAACCTAAGTTCGGTAAGAAGAGCCGGCCCGACCGTTTAACATTTTCGAGGCTGAAACCCGAGAAAGTGGGAGAAACACACAAGCATCTATTAAAACCCTAATATTGAGGTTAAGAACTCAAGATTATAAGTCCAAGTTGTTTAAGATAAGAGATAAGCTCGAAAAGTCAAGAAAACGAACCTATGTGAAAAATACCTGAATTTCCTCCT
>JAOTRH010456633.1:0-29424 GCA_034768845.1 Heliamphora exappendiculata | reverse complement strand
TGTCATAGATTTGCCAAACAAAAAAAATGAATATTACCGAGGGCAAAATTCCTAATAGAAACAATGGCGGCAATTCTGGTAGTGACCACCGAACCCCGACTCTAAACTCTTGACCACCGAACACTCGACCCCCCACCCCAACCCCTAACTCTTGACCACGAACCCCCCAATACCGCCCCTAATCCAAAATCTCAGACCTCGAACCCTTAGCCCTGAGCCCCAAACTTTGATACAAATGTATAAGTATCTACAAACATAATAATTTTTTTTTTAAAAAAAAATTATATACTTTTAATTTGATTTTTAAAAAATATTTATTTTTGTCTTATGTAGGTTCTATTTAATTTGAAACATTTTTAACCCCATTTGGGAAAATTGTTTATTTACATATTTGGGTTACTTAACTTTCAATAAGTAATTTTATTTGGATAACCAAATAAGTCAGATTTAAGTCAATAAGTAAATAAATAAATAAACAAATTATTCTAAACGTACTTGTTTATTTAATGTAATTTTACAAATATAAACAAATAATTCAATAAGTAAGTTTCTCTCAAACGAATATATCTCATATTTAAACAACTTAAAAGCTAAGTATTCCAAATTAATTTATTTATTTATATTTTTTACTTATTTCACAATAAGCAAATAAGTGATATACTTAAATGGGGGCCATAACAATATTTAATTTTGAAATAAATGTATTATATGTTTTTAGTCTTTTGATATGTTAAAATTTACATGTATGCACCGCTACAGTTATGTTATCAATTGAGCTCCACCTGACTAAACTTGTATTTGGATTAATTTAATTTTGTAATTTTTTAGTTTAAAAGTAAAAAAAATAAATTAATTTGACTTATTAGGTGTTTTTTTCTAATTTTATTTTTTAATATAAATTGACATCTAACTTTTTATAAAAAAAATTAAAAAATTAAAAAATTACTAAAAAAAAAAAAACTAATCTAAACACATACTAATCAACTTAGTAATAAAAGCCTATGTTTCGCCTGATTGACTAGTTGAGTAGTAGGAGACTTAGGTTCCACTTAGGCAGACCAAATCAAGTCGATTGATGGGGTCCTTAGTTGAGGGTGCATGTTCTACATGAGCTAGTAGGCCGTGGTGTGTTGAGGCCGTGCTAGTGCGGCGGGTTTCCTCATGACGGACGTAATATGATATGTAGAAAGAAAATTTGACAAAAAGATAATGAAGAATAAAGGCAAAGAGGTATGCAAGCTATGATTTTACACTATTACAAGTTTGCTCGGCTATTTCTTGAAAAAAAGTATCTGACTTGTGTCAGATAGGCATCGATTAGTACCACACCTGACACTCGGGGGGTAAAATTTGCATGTCTTAGGCCTTGTTTGGGATTATTAAAAAAATTAGTTTTGTTTTTTAAAAAACTTAGTTTTGAAATTAATTTTACACGATTTTAAAGATAACTCAAAAAAAGTTAAATTTTTTTTTTTAATATTTATTTTTTCAAATTATTCCAAATAATCTCACTTTTTTAATATATTTTTAAAAAAAATTAAATTCCTTCCAAATCAAACTTAAAAATTATTCCTAAGACGATTTGGACGGAGAGAGCTTCATCAATTTAGATATTTATATATGAGATAATTGTAATAATTTAAATTTAATTCCACGTAATGGGTTTGGGTTTTGGTTGCTTTTGCCGTTGGAAAATTATTAAATATTTTTATAATATTACGTAAGCGATGTTATATGATATTTTTAATAAATAAATAATTATAATTTATATAATGTGAATTATTTTTTATTTTTTAATTATCAAATAAAAATAAATTATTATATTTTTATTATAAAATTTATTGATACTATAATAAATAAAAATATCATCATAATAAACTTCACACGAAATTTTAAATGCACCGAATAATTACTCGTGACCACTGACGAATATTGATGAGTTTGATGCCCACTGACCGATGATCACCAAACTCCAATCCACATTTAAGGATCTGACCCTTTATCTTAGCTGTCTCTCTGCTGCATCTTTTAACCTCGTGTCTCCCTTTTAGATGGCAAATTATTATTATTATTATTTTGGTAATTAATGGCAATTTATTACATACATTTAGAGTATTATATGTATGATAATAATATGTGATATTTTTAATAATTAAATATAATTTATATAGTATGAATAATTTTTTATTTTTTAATTACTTAACAAAAATAATTTATTTTTTATTATAAAATTTATCACTATTATATTAAATAAAAATATCACATAAATTTATCATATAATACTCCAATTATAATGAATAATTAATCATTTTAAATTAGGATTAAATAAACTTAACTTGTTGGGTAGGCATGACATTAATACGGTTGATTTTGGCGTCTCATTTTTAGAATTTAAAATTAAATTATGGTTTTATTTTGAATGATTATTTATTTTATTTATCTTATTTTTTTTTTTAATAAAAAAATTTATTATTTAATCAAACTATGATATTTTTAATGAGAAGAATCAAAAAAGTTAAAAAAATTAATTAAAATATAAAAAAATTAAAAAAAGACAAAAAAATCAAAATAAATTAATAAACTAAATTTTATGTTACTTATTTTTATTTTTAGTAATTTTTTTTAAATATTTCAATCAAAATTCTTAACTTATCATCTAGATGGTTCAAAAACATTTAAAAAAATAATGAAATAATAATAAAAGTTTGGCAAAATTAAAAACAAGCAATGTATACGGAATTTAGCCCAAACCGGCCCTATTATTACTTTTTGCTATATAATTATCATTTCATTTTGAAGACTTAGAAATTTGATTACAATCACCCTTTACTATTTGCTTATATTAACCAACATCTCAAAAATGTTAATATTATCAATTTTGTAGGACTGAAATGAAATTCATTTTTTATTCAATAAAGTGCATTCTTTAATTGTATTTTACGTAATTCTGTTTACATAAAAATATTGTATTTTATTGACTAAAACATAAAATTCTTATTCTAGTCACTTGAATTTATAACTACAAAAGGCACACTATTGGCATTCTCATATACTTTTGGTTGATATGAACAAAAATTATTAATTTCGTTAACCTGTAGTTAATAGTAAGAAGGTGATTATAACCATAATTTAAACCTCATGGGTGTGACAGGTAATTATTAAAAAGTCGATGGTACTAATGTTATCCAATTAAATTTCAAAAAATTATGTGTATTTTACCTTTTAAATTATTAAGAAGGAAAATAGTAAAATAAGCACTTTAAATAATAAATAAGAAATATAAATATTTATTTTATGATATTTCTTTATTCTAGCGTAACTGTTTATTTATTCCCAGTGGGCACTCCTTAATCGAATGGTTATAAAAAGAATCATGCTTAGAAAAAGTCCTTGTTAATAAATACATAAATATAATAAAAATTTATTATTAATGCACTTTTAAAAATAGAACTTACCATTTTTAAAAGTGTGAAAAAAATTTGTACAAATATTAATATTTTATTTTTACATATGAAAAATTCTAAAGTGAATGTTTGGAACGGTCTCTTATAAATATTAATACTCATATTACTTATGAAAAATGATAAAAAAGTGTTGGGTGAAGCAAATATTCAAATCTTAAGCTTAATTATCCCAAATCTTGTCATGAAATATTCCAATAACATGTATCTTGTGAAGAAATTTTGTATTAAACTTCAAAGCTCAAATTATGACATGAAGGGATCTCAACCTTTTTTTCGAGCCTTTGCCTCTGATATCTCCTCTCACGACAAGGAAAGTATATACAAAACTTCTTCTCATTTTATTCTCATTCAATGTAAGATTGAAAACTCTAAAATCTTTTCTCATGAGCAGCTGCATTTTGAGTTATGTCATGTGTAGCATTTTTTTTTTTACATTGACCCTGTTTGGGTGGACAGTTTATTGGTTATTTGCTTATAAATAAATAAGTTAAAATATAAATAAGCTGGTTCGTTTGGGTGACACAAATAAACCACTTCGTTTAAGTTTGATTTATTGGCGTAATTTTTGACTTATTTAGCTTATTTTGACTTATTTGCCTAAATAAGTTTGGTTCGTTTGAGTAATTGTTGGCTTATTTGATTTATTGATTTATTTGTTTATTTTTTTAAAATTTGGCTTATTTGGTTCGTTTAGATGACGTAGCTTATTTTTGGCTTATAAACCAAATAAGCTAATAAGTCAGTTTACCCAAACAGAATAATTATAAAAACATTTTTTTTTTCAGTATGTCATCGTAAGATACATTATTTTTTTTATTTTGTTATAGTTGGTAGATTGAGTTCAATTTTGATACCATATGAAAAATTTGTATTCAACTCAAAAGTTTAATACTTTTGAACTATAAAGTAAGAGATGTCACAAGTTATATTAAAGTAATCACTTTTTCTGTGCTCAAATTAATGATGTGAAATTAATTACTCTAACAACTTTGACTAAGTGTGTAGATCTTTTAAATTTTGTTTTTTTTGAGAAGATGTATATTTTATGGGGGTATTTTAGTAAAAAAATCCCATTAAAATCACATATTTGGTGATATTACATCAACGATTAAGGGAAAAATAGGTAGAGAGATCAAACCCGTGTCGAAGAATACCAAAAAATTACACAGCCAATTTTACCCTATATTTGGAATGTTTGGTATTTCTAAAACTAGTTATTTATATATTGTTGCCAAAGATATTATTTGATTTTAACTTTAAGAATAAGTGATTTTAATCTTTGTAGTATTAAAAATTTATAACTTCTCACAATCAAGACCAGTTAATACTAAAATCAGAAGCACCTCAAAGATATTTTTTAAAAATAATTTCTCAACCTAAAAAAAATTACAAGAAACTAAAAGCTTGTATATATATATAATTGATATTAATAGTAAATAAGTTATCAATCAGAGATATTATTATTTTTTAAAAGTTATAAAAGTTTAAATAGAATATTCTATACGTATTTTAATTTAATTTATTTAATTTTTTTAATTATTTTGTCAAACATGTCATATTAACTTTTTTACGTTTAAATAAAAAAACTAAAGAGAAAAAGTTGCCAATGAGAGACATATATATATATAAAATATGTTAATTTATTATCTTATATATAATATGTTAATTTATTATCTTCATATTTCAATTTATATTTCTCCATAATTCAATAAACTATTTAAAATAAAAAACACAAGGCCATCGTCGTGCTTGTATTCCACAACTTGCTAATAAGCAAAATCTTTTAATTCAATGAAAATGTTGGGCCAAAAAATTAAGATCCTTAAAAGATGTATATGAATTAAGTTAAACAGAAAAAACTCGAATGGGCAAGTGCCCAAATAGGCTCTAGATTAAAATTTTTAATACCGAATAATTAAAATAATAACCCGATATAATTTCCAAAATTAGAAAAAAATTATACTTTTGAAATTTGTTTGATTTGATTTCGTCTTCAACAACAAACTTTAGTCTATAAATCAACGCGGTTATTGACTGACAATTTATTTTTTAATCAAGCATTTTGCTGTATTTCCAAATGCCAAGAACACGATTAAAGTGTAAACTTTGTTTTTCATGTTTTTCAAATCCTATTTTAACTATACTTAGGTTTTCACAAAAACGTGCAAACCCTAGTCTTGAAGACAAATTGACTGAATTTTGGTGACTAAGGTTTATAACTGCATTTTTATAAGTTACAGTAGAGACCTGTGAAGTAAATAAGATATAGGTTCCTAATGTGATTAAGAAATCCTACCTCAACCCAAAAATAATTTTATAAAACATAAATTATAATTCATTCCATTAAAAAATTATAATTGCACTCCTAGCTATATTTTCAAAATCAAATTATTCAAACTCCTATTATTAAATTCTTATTTATTGTCCTTCCCATTAAGATTACATATACCGGTCGATTAAATTAAATTACAAATAATTTTATTTAATCGGCTTATTTAAAAATTTTTTAAGATCTTTCGCTTAACTTATTTAAAATGCTAGATTATAAAATTCAACTGTAAGGTTTGGCACAATCAAAACTTATAAACTTCCTCAAGGGGTATCATCAATCCCAATCACGGGACGTTAATTCCGTCAATAACTAATATCCACCATATAATTAAAGCCATTATCCAACTCACCGAAATTATTGAACTGCAAAAGATTGCACAATTTAATAAATTAAAATAACGAAAATTAAATATACGCGTCTAATAGTTGTTTTGGGATTAAAAGTATAAACACTCATAATAATAATGAGAAGTAAATTAATTTATATAGTCAGTATAAAACTAGTTACCTCAACGCGATCATATTCAATACACACAAAGTATATTAATAATGAATCGGAACAATTGCCAAAATAATTAACAATTGTCAAAATAATATTTTAGTAGATCTGTTGTAATTAAGACAGATCTACTAAAATATTATGCTACAGTTGTACCGATGGTGCGTTTAATTCTATAAAAGATTATAAACTAAAAATTTATATTCTATAAGAACTGATAATATGGTCTTTTATGTGTAAGTCAAACTTTACACACTAGATTAAATACTATGTAGAATAAAAAACACACATGCACAATATTAAATAAATAATAAAACGCACGCATTTGCTCATAAAGATTTTCATAAAATAAAAAAAATTAATTTTATTAATAAATAAAATTAAATATCAAAATTAAAAATATAATTTTTAGAATATATCCTGATAAAAAAATAAGCCCCAACAGCTATGGGAACAGATAAAGAAAAGAAAAACAAACTCAATGTGGCTGGCACCATAACTCATCTTCCTATTTATCCCGCATCGTCAATTCTACTTACCAAAAATGACCTACTTAGAGATCTCAATTCTGTGGTGGGGCTCATCAGAGCAAGCACCTCATCCTGCATATTAATAATGCCCCGAGTACTTCGTGACATGCTCAAGACAATGCCCCAATATACTCATAACATGTCCAAAATGATGTCTCGAGATGCCTATAGCATGCCCAGAACAAGGCCTCAAAATACTCACAACATGTCTAAAGCAACGCCGTGAATGAGAGTTAAAATCGTGAGTTAGGTCTCGATCGAAAACTTTGACTTTTTGGCTAAAGATGTTAAAAAACCAATTTTGTTCATTTTGCAAAAAATTTAAAAAGTTAAATCAAAATATAAAATATTAAAATATTCTATTCAAACTCTTATTACTTTTAAAATATAATAATACATCTTATTCATAATTTATTTACTACAACTACTAATTACATATAATAGTTAATATTAAATATATAGAAGGGTAAAATTGTCTACTTTGAATAAAAAGTAAAAAAATTAACTTTTTACTCAAACAACTAATTTCAAAAAAATTAGTTTAAAAGATAAGTTATCAAACAAGTTATTTTGAACTCAATTTAGGTTTTTAGCTAAAAGCACAAAAAAAAATAACTTTTAAACTGGTTGCTAATCAATTTGATTTTCCAAAGTTGAGTGTAGGAACCAATGAAAGTTTTCCAAAATTTGACTATATGATACACAAAGTGGAGTAGGCGGTGTGCCTGAGTTAGGTTGAGCTGGGAGAAGAAAATTTTCAATTAATTCTTTTTTAGCAGGTGATTGTTTCTCTAACTCATCAATTTACTGATCATCAAAATCAGCGAATTCGTGATATTTTTTGGCGACTTCAATTCGATTTAATTGGATTAAACAGTTTAGCGGTTTAAAAAATTATAAAATTTTAACATTATTTTCTTCAAATTTGTTTATAAAAAAGAAAAAACCTATTACAATTTATTTAAAAACACACATTTAAAACGTTGAGTAAAAAACTACCTAAATATAACAGTAGTAATTGAATAATAATAATAATATTAACATAATTAAATATATATTTACATTGCATGCGTATTCAAAAAAATCACAACATATAAAGTAGTAATTAAACTCTTAAATGATCTAATTTGTTCTATATAAATCATAAAAAATTTATATAAATATAAATATGTATATGAAGTTAAAATTCGTCATATATAGGGAACATGATAACTAATATATGTTTTAGGCGAGTTAGATTGAGTTGATGATAGATTGAAGAAATACAACTGCAATTAATCCATCCTTTTATTCTTTTATTCAAGTCATTCAACTCAACTCAGTTATTCACGTAACCCACACAAGTTGGGTTGACTTGAAATGAATTAATGAGTTAAAAAGAATTAGCGAACTATATGCACACCCCTAAATGGAGGGCCCTATAAGTTGAACCAATCACGTTAATAAATGTATGCTATCTTGCCTTATGGCGCTCTTGTTCAAACTCTCTGGCCTTATTTGGTTCGTTAGACAATGGTGGATTGGATTATATAAAAAACATATGAGATTGACATTATCAGAGTTTGTCTCCTCCGGCTCTTTATTCTGCATTTGTATTGTGAGATTAGAATTAATAATTCGGTAAATACTTAATTACTAATACCTTATTTATGATATTAATAACGGATAATTAGTCATAAGTCCAAATCTTAGCTATTGTAGTAGATTTAGTCCACTTAATTTTTCTTTAAATTTTTAGATCCATTGTTTTAGAAGTTTTAAAACGTAAAATTCTCTAATTTAATAATTGATAATTTAATGGAAAAAATTGACCCAGTTTAAAACCCTACTCCCGAAGAAACACGCCGTGAATACAAAAAATTGTAGCCATGGCTAGAGACGAAAAAGCACGAGTTTTGCCAGTGCAATGGAGAGATGAGGGTGATGCCATGACTGAGATTCTAAGAGTTAGGCTTTGTGCCATGCCATTCCCCCCCCCCCCCGTCATGAAAAATAACAAATAGTTAATATCAGTAAAATTTATATGACAGTAGCAATTGAATAATAATAATAATATTAACATAATTAAATATATATTTACATTCCACGCAAATTTAAAAAAATCGCAACATATAAAGTAGTAATTAAAGTTATAAATGATCTAATTTGTTCCATATGAATTATAAAAAAATTATATAAATATAAATATGTATATGAAGTTAAAATTCGTTTTACGTCGAGAACATGATAACTAATATATGTTTTAGGCTAGTTAGTTGAGTTGATGGTAAATTGAAAAAATACAACTGCAATTAACCCACTCTTTTATTCTTTTATTCAAGTCACCCAACTAAACTCACTTATTCACGTAACCCACATAAGTTGGATTGACTTGAATTGAATTAATAAGTTAAAAAGAATTAACGAACTATATCCACACCCTTAAATCGAGGATCCTATAAGTTGAACCAATCACGCTAATGAAAGTATGCTATCTTGCCTTATGACGCTCTTATTCAAACTCTATGGCCTTGTTTGGTTCGCCAGACAATGGTGGATTAGATTATACAAAAAAACATATGGGATTCACATTATCAGAGTTTGTCTCCTCCAGCTCTTTATTATGCGTTTGTATTGCGAGATTATGATTAATAATTCGATAAATACTTGATTATTAATACCTCATTTATGATAGTAATAACGGATAATTAATCATAAGTTCAAATCTTAGTTATTGTAGTGTATTTAGTCAACTTAATTTTTCTTTAATTTTTTAGGTCAATTGTTTTAAAAGTTTTAAAACGTAAAGTTATCTAATTTAATACTTGATAATTTAATGGACAAAATTGTCCCAGTTTAAAACCCTACTCTCGAAGAAACATGCTGTGAATACGAAAAATTCAAGCCATGGCTAAAGAGACGAAAAAGCACGAGTTTTGCCGGTGGGATGGAGATGAGGGTGATGCCATAACTGAGATTCTAAGAGTTAGGCTTTACAATCCGTTCACTTAGGTTGGTCAGGTTGTTCCATGCCCCACCCCCCAAATAGTTAATATCAATAAAATCTATGTTGTTTGGGTATGTTTCTATTTGCATATCAAACAGATAAATTTATCTGTTTGATCTATTTTGTTACATAAACAGATAAATTTATCTATAAGTATTCTTCAATTGAGATATAGATAAATTTCTCAATGAGAAATTAAGTTGACTTAATTTATCTATTTGCTATGAAAATAGATCAATTTATCTGTATAATCTATCTTGTTATGCAAATAGATAAATTTATCTATTTTAAAATAAATTTATCCATAAGCATTTTTTATTGAGATATAGATAAATATCTCAATGAGAAATTAAATGGACTTAATTTATCTGTTTGCAATATGTGTGCATAGCAATTGTGTAGCCGTCGAGATGAATCACTAAATAAATTGCTAGAGGATATGTTGGACAAGGGGGGCCACCTACCAAGAGGAATTGCCAGAGATATGTGTCACGATTTTCAGACACTGGAGAGAAACATCTAGGGTACGACGATGGAAAATGGAAGAAATAAAAATTGAAGTAGAAAGCTTAGCAAAGGTCATAGAATTATGAAAAAAATAAACATAAAAGATCACAAAATTCTTTAAGAAGCACACACCTTACGAAACAAACACTGCTTGGAGAGATGGAAACCGGAGGGAAGCTCCAAGAGGTGCACAAAATTATAGAGGGGTATTTTCGAGAGAAGCTTTAATTTTTAAATAGTTAGGATTTTACGCATTAAAATTTAAGTTGATGGACCTATTATTGTATATATTTATTTTTATGAACCTTAGGCTGATAAGCCCTATTAATAATTCTAGGCCCACTTGGTATTATTAGTATAAGGTTTCAGATTATTTTTTCTTCTTATCTAATGATAAAAAATGATTCTACCACTTTTATCTCATTTTTTATTTTATTCTAACCAAATATAAACTAAATTTCTCGCTGTATACATAATTCATTCTATAATTTCATAATATTAAAAAAAAATATAGGACCCACAATATTACTTATTCCTTCTATTATATCCAATCCTATTCGAACTACCAAACAAGTCATCTATATTTATAAATTCTTAGCGCTTACTAATCGGTACGTAAAAGTGCTGATCCCATTCCACAAAATACATCATGTTAAGTCTCAAACATATATTTAATAAACTGTTTTATAGTATTTTTTTCAATTGCATCGTCAGGAGTGACTTGTAGGAGAAAATAGTGTAAAAAGGGACAAAATAGAAATTTTCAAAGAAGCTACGTCCAGACGGATGAATCTAGCGTCCGGACGAAATTAGTTTTAGTAAGAATTGCGTCCGGACGACGTCCGGACGGAGAAGTTTCTGTGATAATTACGTCTTGACGGATGTCCAGACAAAATCAAGGCAGAAAGAATCGTGTCCGGACGAAGCATAAAAGCAGCTAGATGGAACATCTGACGTCCGAACGATGCGTGCAGGAAGAGTTGCACCACCTGGAGACTAAAGCTATGACGGAAAGCTCACCTATAAATAGGTGGCTTGGGTTCATTAATAAAGAGATCTCAGATTTTTAAAAGACGATGGATTGAGGGAAGCTAGAAAGCCAATCTGGAAGGCTCAAGATGTGTCAAAAAGTTGAAGACAGAGACTCGAGGCTTTTCTTTTCTTGAACTTTTCATACTTTCTAGTAGCAACTTGAGCGAGTAAGCTTTTTCTGTTCTCAAAGGAGAATGAATTCCTAGTTGGTATTCTTAGCAGTAGTTTAACTTATTTGTTTATTCTTTATTTTAGATTCAATTCAATGTGTAATTAGAGACATTGACATTTTGATCTACGATTTTTTAATTTGATTATCTAGTTTCGTTTTTATTTTATATGATTATGAAAAAGAGATCATACAATTGTTATATCAGTGCTTCGATATTCAAATGTGAGATACCCTATACTTTGTTAGGACGGGTCGTGCTCTGGACAATTCGTGCCAAAAGATTAGATGGAGTATGCCAGATTTGAATTCAAATTAATTTTCTTGATAATCTATATCGGTCTTGTTGTCGCGATATGATTGAGTTGAATCGAATAAAGATAAACTATAGTTTAATTAAAACTAAGAATTACTAACTTGGGAGGATTCTAACCCCTAAGAATCTCTTTCTCATTTGAAATCTAATTTTTTGACTTTCTTAGCTTTTTAGTTTAAATAAAATCCTAAATCAAATCAAATTCTCTTTCCTTAAAGAAAATCATTAATAAAATATTTATAAATAAATTATAATCGCACTCAAATTATTGTGGACGATATTTGGACATTAGCCACTTGTTAGGGTTGGTATACTAAAAATCATATTTTAGTATTTTATTTTATTTTAATAAAATTAATTTTTTATTTTATGAGAATCTTAATGAGCAATGTATGTATATTATTTTTTTAATGTTATGCATGGATATCCTTTATTCTGTATAATATTTAATTTGGTGCGTAGAGTACGACATGCACACAGAAGATCAGATTTTATGTTTTTACAGAATATAAGTTTTATATTCACAGTTTAGATGGAAATAGACATACCATCAGTACGACTGTAGTACAAAATTTTAGTAGGCCTATCTTGGTTACGGGGAACAGATAATAGCGTCGTCTATTGTTTCGACTCTTTGTACTAGTACACTTTGTGTGTATTGAACGGGACACATTGGGATAATTAATTTTATACTGACTATATAAATTAATTCATACCCCAATGTTATTATGAATAATGCTTATGCTCTTAATCCTGAAATAATTATTGATTTGTGTATATTTAATATTTATTATTTTGATTCATTAGAAGGTGCGATCTTATATGGGTTTATATTCTCTGTGAGTTGGATAGCGGTATTATTTATATAGTGAATATTAATTATTGACAGAATTAATGTCTCGAATGGTCGGGATTGACGACACCCTTTTAAGGAAGCTTATAAATTTTAATTGGGCCAAACTCTACAGATGGATTTGATTATTCGGCGGTCAAATAAGTTAAGCGAAATGGCTTAAGGAATTTCAAGATACCGATTAAATTAAATTGTCAGTAATTAAATTTAATTAATAGATATCGAAAATCTTAATGTGGAGAGAAATATTAAGTATTTAATAACAGGAGCTCAATGCAAGAAGGTATTGAGATTATGACTTAGAGTGGAATTACAGTTCTTTAGTGGCATGAATTGTAATTTAGTATTTTATGGAAATTACAGAAATCATTGTAAGGTTTTCATAATTGCAAATACAGTTATGAGATTTGTTTAATTGCAAAAACCGCTAGATGGGTATCTGTATTCCACTAGAACTCTTCGTCATAATTACTCTACAGGTTCCTGCTGTAGTAGCCCTATAAATATGCGGGTAGGCTTAACCACATTTATAACTTATCTTCAAGACTAAAGCTATCCAGGTTTTGTAGGTATAAGTTCTTAATAAATTATAACTCACACTATATTCGAGAATCGTATAAGAGAATACAGTAGATGGTTTAACGGGAGCTTCACACAGAATTAAAATCGTGGTTGAAGAATCGACCGGTAAAAATGTATTCTTCTAAATTAACTTTGGTTGCACGGGTTTTAATTTTGATTGTTTGAAATCAAAAGTTTTATCTAGAGCCCGTTTTTGTATTTGTCCATCTAGTTACTTTTTTTATCAAACATCGTTTACAAAAATAATGATCTTGGTAGTTTTGCTTCCAACAATTTGGTATTAGAGCCATTTTATTTTTTATTTACAGTTTATTAGGGCCGGGTAGTTTTAGAATTGTGCCAACTTTATTTTGTAGGTGTTCTAATTCTAGTTTTGTCATCATTTGTTTATTCATGTTTGATTGAATGGTATGGATGATGATTATTTATTTATTTTTAATCACGACGGTTGATCGTGATAGATTAAGTTTTTTTTTTAGAATCGAATGTGAGCCTTCGGGATATAGGTATCAATGTGATAGTTAGTTTTATATTTTTAAATATATGTTTATATTATTTAAAAATATGTTGAATATTTAAGAACACGAAAAACAGGCGGTGGCACCGGCAGTGGTTTCGGATTTTTACGGGCCACGGATTGCGATAAGTTTTTAAAGATTTTTAAAAAGTTTTTTCTGAAAAACTTCTACAGTATTTATACATTAAAAATAGCACCAAAAATAAATAAAAAATAGCAAGAACAAATAGCAAAAATAGCCCACCACCGGCGGCTTTGCCAGCGACGGTTCGGTGCCCATTTTGATAAATTTTTGGGTCATTTTTTAGACTATTTTTTGAATAATTTTTTAGGTATAAAATAGCAGTAAACATACCTTAAAACACTATCTAAAAACTATTAAAAAATTGGGCAAAAAATAGTGTAAAAACAGGAGGCAGCTTTTCGGCGACGCAGAGGCAATGGCCCTTCGAGGCTGTTTTTGGGGTTTTTTGAGACGTTTTCCAAAGGAATAGGTTGCTACATATTTGAGCTATTTTTCAAAAAAAAAAGGCACAAAAAGGCCACCGAAAAGAGCCCAAACAGTGGGCTGTTTGGGGGGGGGGGGCCTTGCAGCGACTGCTTCGGAAGCTTGTAGTGGCAGCTTTTTTTAGGCAATTTTTTGGGCAATTTTTGAGCTATTTTTTGATAAAAAAATACTACTTTTTGAGAGTTATTTTTTAATATTAAAAGCATAAAAAACGAAACACCGAGATCGCGAAAAAAGTATCCTGATCATTATTCTGATATGTTTGAAGAATGTGATATGATATACTAGTATCTCATAGTGTATTAGAGAATCTTGATATAATCAGAATACAGGAATTAGACAGGAACGAGGATGATACAGCTTATCTTCAATAGGAGTTTGAAACTCACGAGAGTTTCTATTCGATCATAAAATAAAAAAATATATATATAACTGCGTAGAGGGTGTATATCTGTTTTATTTTCTTTTGTTAATTTAACTAATTCAAAAAATTCGATTTTAATTAAATATTTTTGTAATGAACAATAAAATTAAGTTTTTTTAATTAAAATTTTTAATTAAATAGAAAAATTTTAGATATTTTATTTTTTACACAAAATATGATGTTTAAGATGATTTTTTTTATAAAATCGAATATCTTGAATAAATATGAAAATTAATTCTGAATTTTAAATTAATTAAATAAAAAAATATTTAATTTGAATAAATCATTATTTAAAAAAAAATATTAAACAGAAAATAAAATAAAAAAATGCCTTTAATCACTACCTTAGCTGAAAGGTTGAAAACAAAATTGTGTATTTATTAAATTTTATTTGTTATGCATTAAAATACGAAAAGATAGTTTGGCAAACCAAAATCTTTGGAATCGTGTACACGAAAAGATGTTTGATTCTTTTAGATCGCGTGATTTCAAAATTAATAAATTTATTTTAATTAAACGAATTTTTATAACCCTAAAAAATATTTTAAAAATCTAAATGAAAGAGAAAATTTATTCACAGATAAATCCTGCGGTCTTTGTCACCAGTTTATAGGTGATGCAATTAAACCCTGCGTGTTGACAATAAGGCATTCCTCTCCATTGGATAGATTAATTGCGATATTGTCCGTACAAATCTTCTTTAGGGATAATTCTGGATAATTGTTAGTATGGATCACTTCTCTATTTGAAGAATTCATTGCGAAACGATTGATTTGGAACTAGGTGATAGTTACCAATTAGTTGTATATAATAGTATTCTCTCCATCTGAGTCACTACTATTATATACTGGACTGAAGCTATGTCAGTTATTTAATTTTACTTGGCAGGATCAGTTATCTAGATAGTAAAATTAATATGAATTGACCTGTCTAGATATATGATGGATAGTAGACGTCCTTCCATCGAGGCATGCTGTTCAGAGGGTACCAAGCTGCTGGTGAATTCTTTTAAAATGGTATAGGGAACCAAATTAAAATAAATTCAAACTATTGCTCATCATAATTAATGGTATTTTTAATTATGTGATTCTCAGAATTAAAATGACTTTCAACCCACTCGTTTTAATACTTAAAAGAAAACAAACTTATGGCACCAAACTATGTTGACTGAAAATAAAATTTGGACATTATTTTAACTACCGAGGATTACAAATTTGTATTAATTGAGATATGTCCATGGGTACCTGATGTGGAGGCGATCGAACAAAAATCTAAACCCATCAGAAGTGGAAAAAAGCTAATCAGATGGCTCACTGTTACATTTTAGTTTAAATGTCAAATGTTTTGTAGCATCAACATCAGTCTATGAACCTGAAACAAATATTTGGGGATCAAAATCGCGCTGCTAGGCAGGTGGCCGTGAAATTTTTTATGAATGTAAACATGGCTGAAGGCACCTCAGTTAAGGATCATGTTCTGAAGATAATTAGTCTTCTAATTGAACTGGAGATCCTAGGAGTTGAAATTGACGAGAAAACCTAGGTTGATATCATACTCCAATCACTGTCTAAAAGTTTTAAGCAGTTTTGCCTGAACTATAACATGAACAAGCTTAGCTTTTTATTGGTAGAACTTCTTATGGAACTTTAGGCAGTCGAGGGTGTTCTTAGGAAGCCAGGTTCTGTGTATGTAGCTGAGAAAGGTTCTTCATCTAAGCCGAAAGGTAAAAAGAAGAAAAAAATTCAGACACAGGGAGGCATAGCTCCAAAAGTAGTCAACGGACAAAAAGCTGGTGTGAAAAGTCAAGAGGTAAGTGCTGTCACTGTAACCAGTTTGGGTATTGAAAAAAATAGTGATCGATTTTTCTTAGTAAGAAGAACAAACTAGGTAATTTATACGGTGATTGAAACATGTTTAGCAGTATTATCTATCGGCACCTGATGTGTAGATATAGGAGCCACTAATTATGTCTGCAATTTTTTGGAGGGGTTCCAAAAAATCAGGCAGCTCAGTGAATGAAAAATATACCTGTATATGGGCAATAATACAAGTGTGGCAGCAGTTGCAGTAGAAGATGTCACTCTCAGCTTTAGTAGAGATATGATACTTCTTTTGAAAGATTGTTTTTATGTACTTTCAATTAGAAAAAATTTAATTTCAGTCTCGAGTTTAATAAATGATAAATATTCTGTTTATTTTGATGATTCTGTCGTTGTGAAGAAAAATAAATATTTTATTTGTTATAGTACATTGGTGGATGATCTGTATGTAGTATCTTCTATATCTGTTACACTGCAACTAATTGAAATGAATAACACATCTAATTTATCATATAAGAGAAAGTTTTCTTATTTAATGAACCAAATATTTTTTTGGCACTTACGCTTGGGTCATATTAATCTAAAAAGGATAAATAGATTGGTAGCAAATGGACTTTTGAGTTCATTGGAAGTGAAGGCACTTTCAGTCTATGAATCTTGCTTAAAGGATAAGATGACCAAGAGGCTCTTTCCGACCGAAGACTATAGAGCTAAAGAACCGTTAGAACTGGTTTACTCTGATGTGTGTGCTTCTATGACAATCCGGACTAGAGGTGGCTTTGAGTACTTCATCAGTTTCATTGATGACTACTCAATGTATGTATACATTTACCTGATGCACCGTAAGTATGAATACTTTGAGAAATTCAAAGAATTCAAGGCAGATGTAGAGAAGCGTCTGGGTAAAAGTATCAAATCACTACGATTCGACCGTGGTGGAGAGTATCTCTTTAGAGAGTTTAGGAATTACCTGTCATCAGAAGGGATTATATCCTAGTTGGCTGCATCTGCCACTCTGCAGTAGAATAGTGTAGTAGAAAGAAAGAATATGACTTTTATGGAGATGATAAGATCCATTATGAGTTATTCAAGATTATTCGATTCATTTTGGGGACTGACATTAGAGATAGCAGCTTACATTCCGAACTCGGTACCTTCTAAGTCAGTACCTTCTACTCCCACAGAATTGTAGACCTGGCATAAGCCTAGTATGAAACACATTCAGATTTGGGGGTGTCCAACACATGTGCTGAAAAAGAATGCGGGTAAATTAGAACTAAGGACAAAAGTTTATTTCTTTGTGGGGTATCCCAAGAGAACGAAGGGTGATCTATTTTATAATTTTAAAGATCCGAAGGTCATTATTAGCACCAATATTCGATTCTTGAAAGAGGATTGCATTATGGACCACAGGCCCAAAAGTAATATTGTTCTAGAATAACTGAGAAAAAATACCCGTAAAACGAAAGAGGAACCACAAGTCATTGCTATCCCATTACCTCGTCATAGTGGGAGAATTATCGGGATAGGTGCAAATTAAGAACATGATACTGATGTACAGGGTTCAGATTCTACACAACGTGTTACTGTTAGTACACAGACACAAGTAGTGCCTCATCGTAGTAGGAGGGTTGTTCATCAACCTGATCAGTATATGTTCTTGAGAGAGTTTTTTTTAGAATCCCAACAGAACTAGATACCGAGCCCTATAACTATAATAAAGCACTTTAGGACAAAGATGCAAATCTTTGGAAAATGGCTATAAATTCAAAGATGAAATCTATGTATTCTAATCAAGTATGGGAACTTATAGAACCACCCAAAGGGATAAAATCCATTAGATGCAAGTGGATCTACAAGAGAAAAAGAGGAGCAGACGGGAAGGTTGAAACCTTCAAAGTTAGGCTTGTTGCTAAAGGGTTCACTCAAAAAAATGGACCAATTATGATAACCTTTTCCCTGGTAGCCATGTTTAAGCCTTTTCAGATTCTCTTATATATTGTTTCTCATTTCGATTATGCAATCAGGCAAATGAATGTCAAGACAGCTTTCCTTGACGGAAGTCTTGACGAGTGTATCTATATGATACAATCAGACGAATTCGTTGTAAAAGGCCAGAAGCACTTGTTGTGCAAGTTTAAGAGATCTATTTATGAACTTAAGCAGACATCAAGGCCTTAGAATACTCAATTTGATCAAGCCATGAAGTCTTATAATTTTGATCAGAGTCCAGATGAGTCATGCGTGTATAAGAAGCGTAATGAAAGCGTGGTAATCTTCCTAGTACTTTATGTAGATGATATCCTACTTAGTGAAAATAATGTGGGGGCATTATCTACGGTTAAAGTATGGTTATCTGGGCAGCTCGATATGAAGGACTTAGGAGAAGACAGTCATATCCTTGAGATCAAGCTTGTGCGAGATCGAAAACAAAGGATGTTGGACTTATCACAAGAAAAGTATATCGATGATATTCTTAATGCAAGATTCTAAAAAATGGTTTCTCCCTTTCAGGCATAGAATCACTTTATTCAAGGATCAGTGTCCTAAGACAACTGATGAGATAGAGAAGATAAAGGCAGTTGCTTATGCTTCGGCGGTAATAAGCCTCATGTATGCTATGCTTTGCATTAGACCCAACATATGTTTTACCGTTAGCATGATTAGCAGATATCAGTCTAATTCAAGGTAGGAGCATTGGACTGCGGTAAAGAATATAATCAAGTACTTAAAAAGGATTAGGAATTATATATTGGTTTACTAGGCAGACAGTCTAGTACCTTTGGGGTACACAGACTTAGATTTTCAGTTTGACAAAGATTCCCATAAGTCTACCTCAGGATATGTGTTTACTTTAGGAGGTGGAACTATAAGTTGGAGGAGTATCATGTAATCCTGCATTGCTGATTCCACCATGAAAGCTGAGTACGTAGCAGTTTCTAAAGCATTCAAGGAGGCCGTTTGGCTCAAGAACTTTCCATTGGATCTAGAAGTGGTCCCTTCAGTTCAATCAACTATTACACTTTATTGTGACAATAGAGGAACGATTGCAAACTCGAAGAAGCCAAGATTCCAAAAGAAAGGAAAGCACATTGATCATAAATATCACCTGGTACGAGAAATTGTACAGAGGAGTGATGCTGCTGTGATCAAGATTGCATCAGGAGATAAACTTACAGATCCTTTTACAAAGAGCTTATCGACTATGACTTTTGATAGTCATGTAGAGGGCATGCGAGTCAGATGTGTGGCAGCATAGTTTTGAGTATAAGTGAGAAATTATTATGGTTGGTATACTGAAAATCATATTTTAGTATTTAAATTTTTTTAATAAAATTAAAATTTTATTTTATGAGAATCTTAATGAGTAATGTATGTCTATCATTTCTTTCATGTTATGCATGGATGCCTAGTGTGTAGAGTACGACTTGCACATAAAAGAATAGATTTTAGATTTTTACAGAATATAAGTTTTACGTTCACAGTTTAGATAGAAATGAGCATACCATCGGTACGACTGTAGTACAGAGTTTTAGTAGGGCTGTATTGGTTACGAGGAACAGATAATAGTGTCATTTATTATTCCGGCTCTTTGTGTTAGTATATTTTGTTTGTATTGAATGGAACACATTGGGGTAATTAAATAATACTGATTATATAAATTAATTCACACTCCAATGTTATTATAAATAGTGTTTATACTCTTAATCCTGAAATAATAATTGATTTGCGTATATTTAATATTCGTTATTTTGATTTATTAGAGTGTGCGATCTTATATGAATCTATATTTTCAGTGAGTGGGATAACGGTATTATTTATATGGTGAATATTAATTATTGACGGAATCCACATTTTGAATGATCAGGATTGACGATATCCCCTTAAGGAAGTTTATAAGTTTTGATCGAGCCAAACCCTGCAAGTGGATTTGATTATTCAGCAGTTAAATAAGTTAAGCGAAAGGGTTTAAGAAATTTTAAGATGCCGATTAAATTAAATTATTAGTAATTAAATTTAATTGGTGGGTATCGAGAATTATAACGTAAGAAGAAATATTAAGCATTTAATAGAAGGAGCTCAATGCAAGAAAGTCTTAAGATTATAGCTTAAAGGGAAATTACAGTTATTTAGTTATGTGAACTGTAATTTAGTATTTTATGAAAATTACAAAAATTGCTGCAATGTTTTCATAATTGCAGATACCGTTATGAGGTTTGCTTAATTACGAAAACTGTTGGATGGGTATCTGTATTCCACTAGAAGTTTTCTTCATAATTACTCCACATGTCTCTACTGTATTCCTATAAATATGTGGGTAGGCTGAACCATATTCATAACTTGTCTTTAAGACTAAAGGTGTCTAGGTTCTACTGGTACGAATTCTCGATAGATTATAGTCTACACTATATTCGAGAATTGCATAAGAGAATACTGTAGAAGGATTGACGGGAGCTTCAACTTGGAATCAAAATCGTAGTTGAAGAATTAATTGGTAAAAAGGTATTCTTCTAAATTAAGTTTAGTTGCACGGATTTTAATTTTGATCATTCGACGTCAAAAGTTTTATTCGGAGCCCATTTCGGCGTTTTCCCATCCAGATATTTTTTTTACCAAAAATCATTTATAAAAATAATGATCTTGGCAGTTTTGCCTCAAACACCACTATCCTACGGGCTAGTAATAATTAAAATAAGGTTTTAAATAATTATTTTTGGTACGGTACGACACGAATCAATTTTTAGCGCCGTTGCTGGGGATTAAATGACGATTACGATTTATTCAGTAAATATTTTTTTCTTGATTTTTGGGTAACTATAATACTATGGCGAATTACAAATTTTCCTTTTTTAGGTTTTTCGAAGATTGACGACAAGCAAGAGTTAGAACAAACAGGCGCAAAGACAAGAAAAATGATCATCTCTGTCCACGCACTGTGAGTGTTAATTTCTTATTTTTGCTTTCAATCAGAGAAAACTAGATTTAGGAGACTTGTGGCCCGTACCTAGTATTTTTTTTGAGCATGCTCGGCCTCTGATCTTCTAGTCCAGTTTTAGCTTTTTTTGACTATGAAATTAAATGCACTTTTCAGACGGCCCTAAGAGCTTCACTCAATTCACACACTGCACCACCATCAGATCAAATCTCTAATCGAGTACTTTACTCCTTCAGAGTATGTGTCACCCTTCTGCATCCACCCTCTTGCGGTTTAGGCTACGCACTATGAGATTAAGACCAATATCATTCAGATGCTTTCATCCTTTTGTGGTCTAAGTAATGAGGACCCAAACAAGCATATTGATAAATTCTTAGAAATCTGCTCAACGGTAAAAATTAGTAACTTCTCTAATGATGCTCTTAAACTGAAATTGTTCCCGTTCTTCCTTAAAGATAAAGCCAAATATTGTCTTAATACTTTAGAACTGAACACCATCACTACCAAGGCTAAACTTCAACAGAAATTTCTAAAAAAATATTTTCCTATAGGCAAGACCAATCAAATCAGACGCACAATCACGAGTTTCACTCAATTCGACAGCGAAACCTTTTATGAAACTTGGGAACGCCTTAAGGGTCTTATTAGACCTTATCCTCATCATCAGGTGCCAAAGTGGCAGTTAATCTAGTGTTTCGATGACGGGTTGACCCCTCAACACTGCCAATTCATAGACACCTTTTTCAGTAGAGCTTCCATGTTGAATAACGAGAATGAGGTTTGAACTCTTTTTGAGAGCCTAAGTGAAAACTCACAACACCAAGCCTCAGCCTCTCGTATAGATCGATCCATAACTCCTTCCACCTCGAAATCTCGAGGCATATACGAGGTTTCTTAGACACCTGACCTAGTTGCCACCCTAACACAGACTCTGAGTCACCTTCTATCTAAAGGTTCAGCCACAACACCTGCTGCTCTATCCCCCGCCTTTACAAGCCCATGTACATTGTGCGCTAGTCCGGCCCACATTGTATCTGACTATCCATCAGTTACGCAATACCCTGAGTTTATGCAAGAATAGGTCAATGCAATCCAGGGTTTCTTCCGACTGTGTAACGATCCTTTTTTGAGTATCTATAACCTGGGTTGGAGAAATCACCCGAACTTCTCCCGGCGACAACCCAGTCAGGGTAACATGCCAGCACCACTGCCTAGGCTCGCATATCCCAACACTTATAATCCTCAAGCTTGTGCACCTCCAGTTCCACAACTATCCCCTCCGGCCCCTCCTCGAAACTCAGCCTTTGAGAAGCGAGTATTGCAAGCCCTACAAGGACTAAAGGTGAACACTCAGCTTCTGCAGTTACACTCTCAATCTATTGCCAAACATGAGACCCAAGTTGGGCAGCTAGCTACCACCCTCAATCTCCAAGAGGAGGGCAAATTACCAAGTCTGCCGGTAAGTAATTCTAAGGGTTAGTATGTAGCCGAGAATTGATAAGTAGTGAGTACTGACTATAAGAAAGTGAATGTAGATTTGACCCTAAGGAATGGACGGGAAGTGGAGACCCGTCTTGAAAAGTCAGTAGCATATGCACTCCCTAGAGACCCAGAGCCATCTAATGGCTTAAACACCGACCCACCTGTCATATCTTCTACATCCCTAGCATCTATTGACGTACATGTCCCTTCCCCCTCTTCTCTTTTAACCTCACCAGTAGCCTCTCCGAGACTTAGAGTGCCTTTCCCATCTCGTCTTAACTCACCTTCCTCTTTTTCAAAAAAGGGAACAACCATGAAAAATATTCTAGAGTTGTTTAAGCAAGTTAAAATTAACCTCCATCTTCTAGATGCTATTAAGTAAGTCCCGTCCTATGCCAAGTTTCTTAAGAACTTTTGTACTCAAAAGCGCAAGGATCGGACACATATCCCTGAGAAAGTTTGTCTTATGGAGCAAATAAGCTCCATTCTCATGCACAACACTCCCCCTAAGCTCAAGGACCCTGGTGTTCCTACCATCTTGTGGTCATTGAAAATCATTCAATGAATAAAGTAGTCCTTGATTTTGGAGCTAATGTCAATATACTTCCTGACTTAATATATAAAAAAACTTAGCTTGGGAGATTTGAAGCCCATGCCAATCACCCTTCCGTTGGCTGATTGATCTCTCAAGATGCCATGAGGAATAATTGAGGACATCCTTGTCAAGGTTGATAGGCTCTTATTCCCGGTTAAATTCATCGTCCTTGATATGGAGCCGATACATAACCCGAAAAAGCAAATTTCTCTCATCTTGGGTCGATCCTTTTTGGCTACGACCAATGCTTGTAGTAATTGTAGGACTGGGGTAATGGATGTATCTTTTAGGAACATGCACATGAAATTAAATATTTTTAACACCTACTACCAGCCCTTGAACGAGGAAGATTTCTTATCAGTAGACATAATTGAGACCCTGACTACTGAGATACCTCTCCATAACCCACCTCGAGAACTTGTAGGAGCCATTGAGTTGTGTAAGTTAACGCCTCACAAAGACGTTCCTCCTTGGAATGCTGGATTTGAACCACCACACCTTTTTTCTTGTGCATCATCTCTTGTGAGACCCTGTATCATTTCATTTGATATATATGCATATTCGGTGTTTTTTTAACACACCTTAGCGTTTTTGCTTTAATATGCTTATATGTGTTTTGATGCACGTTTTGATTTAAATAAGCATGCGGGGTTGGTCCCAGGGGCTGCGGGGAGTTACGGTGTGAATTTTAAAAAAATTTAAAAATTTTTTTTTAGAGGCCTATAGATATCTGGAGTTAAATATTTTCAAGAGATATTTTCAAAACTTAACAACTAAATTTTTTCATTTTTCTCTCTGCCTTCTCTTTAACTTCTCGGGGGCCCGGGGCTTAATTTTTGATGGACCAACAACCGATCCTTGTTATAGGCATCGTGCTCTACGCATCCATTCGGACGAAATTTCATTCCGACGAAGCTCAATTTTGCATGTTGTTCGAGGCGTTGAGTTTTTAACTCACCGAGATAGGATTTTAGACTGTATAGATGTTTAAGGGTGCTATATATAATCTTGTGTTGTTCACGTTTAAAAATGCATGAAAGGTGATTTATGTTTTAAATTCGATTTTGGGTTAAAATTATTTTTTAGCGTTGCGGTTGGATGAAATTGGGTGTTTGGTGTTTCTTGTGAGGTTTTGTGATAGCCTTGGGCTCCGGAATGCCCTTAGATATCAAAATAGGTGTTTTTGAAGCTTGGTTTGAGGCGAGGAGGCCAAAACTGTAGCTAAAAATCATTTTCTGGGTAAGGTCAGTCGACTGGACCCATGAGTTCAGTCGACTGAATCTTGAGTTTGGAAGGCCAATCGACTGGACTCTTGGGGTCAGTCGACTGACTGCTTTTGTTTCAAAGTTTTACATTTTTTATAGAGTTTTTCAGTCGACTGGGGGTTGGGTCTAGTCGACTGAAGTGCTGTGTGTTTGTCTTGGTGTTCTGGTGGTTCTTTTGGGAAAAAGGTTCGGTTTCTTTTGGGAAAAAGGTTTGATTTTTGTGAAAAACATGTTTTTGGAGGTTTGGAGCTAATCTTTGGGTTTGAGACTTATCTTTGAAAATGTTTTCGGTTTGATCTCCATGTTAATGGATATATCTATCTATCTGTTTGATCTCCATGTTGATGGATGGATCTTTGTATAAATATGAAAATATTTTGGGCTTGTAAAATAATTCTCTAGATGTATCGAGATAGCGGGTATTTGGCACGAGTTGCCCTAAGTGGAAGTCCAAACATGTGTGCAAAGTAGGTACATTTTGTTCCTTTGGGGTAGTTCTCGTAAAGAAGGTGGTTGGGTGCTTTGTTCCCTCGGGTTGTTGAACCCGTAAACTAAGCTTTTACGTTGTGGTTGCTTTGTATAGAACTTGCATTTACCTAACCAGTTCTACGATGTGTAGTGATTGGGTAAAGGGGCAGGAGTCTATAGTTACTACATCTGTCCCCCTGTGACGGAGTCGGTACATAGAATTTATTTTCTCTTTCCTCGGTTGTGTGATCCGAGTTGAGAGCAACGTTTTGATTACTGCTTTTTTTTAACTGTGAAAATGTTATTTACACTGTTGATATGCATGATTTTGATGATAAAAATGTGGGATTTTATGAATTAGAACCGTTTTGGAGGCTCGTGTTAGCTTGATGGAAAACTTGTGATTTTCGGGACAGAAAACCTTTTTGGGCTTTATGGTTGAGTTAGCTCCCATAATATGATTGCATATCCTGCTTTATAGCTTTATAGTCTGTTTCTATTGGGCTTCACCTCACGGTGTGGAATTTTTCTATAAAACCATTTTCCGGTTTGGAGGTTGATGATCACGAGGAGTTGATCTAGTGGTGCCTGTGATGGTGAAAGACTTTATTAATTTTTCCTTTTGTATGCTTGTTTGAAGGCACATTTGTATGCCTTTGGATAATAAACTTATGCATGATATATAGGATGTTTACTGTTTGTGGGAGAAGCATGTTGGGTTTTTATTTGATTTTAACAGGTGAATTTGAATGTATAAAAACTTATTTTCACAAAACTGGTGTTTGGTGAATTTTCACGTGACCCTAAGTTTTGGAGCGTGACTACTTAGTATCAGAGCTCTAGGTTCGAATACCTAAAAGCCATGGAGAGAGAATTTATCACATGGTGAGGTTGATTACTGATGCTTGCTTGCTTGTGTATAAATATCTTTATAATATGCTGTTAACCTTTTTAGCATGACCGTTTGTGTATATGTGATCGTTTGTATATAGGTGGGTATGGAGGTTGAATCTCAGGATTGATGAGTCTTGCCTTAGGGAATTTAGACTAACAGATTTGGAAGACAAGTTAAAAACGCATTTGGCCGACGTGTTTTCTAGCAAGGAATCTGAATAGGTTATCCAAATGGATGAGTCCGTCTTGTTGGTTCTCCTTGGTATGTGAGACGTGTTTACATAACTTTAAGTGGTTACGTGCTAGCATGCTTACCTGCGTTATGTGCTTATGTTAGAAATAACATGCCATAGGAAAACTTATCCTATTATCTCCTCTATATAGAATTATGTCCATGCGAGGAGGACGGGGACGGGGTCGTGGCTGAGGTTGTGGCCGAGGTCGTGCTTATGTTCAGGTTCCAGAGGAGGGAGATGTTCATGTCCCACAGGAACAACTGGACGGTGCTGACGTCATGAAGGAGATGCTTACCACTATGAGAGCGATGGCTGAGGCATCCAGGGCTGGAGTGAGGGCTCCTAAGCCAAAAGCCTTTGTGGCTATGAGGGAACTTCGGCGGTTGGATCCTCTGACTTTTTCTGGGGAACCGGACCCCAAAGCTACTACTGAGTGGTTAGAAGTGAGTACAGCTATCTTCGATACTCTGGATATATTGAAGAGGATGCTTTGCGCATGAGATTGGCAATCTTCCAACTGCGGGAAGATGTTAGGGAGTGGTGGAAGTTTGCTAAGACCACGGTGGATGACACGTGGGCTGCTTTCACGAGAGGGAGTCAGCAGGGCAGTGGAGATGCACAGTTCCAGAGGCACGGGAGAAAGTGCCAGAGGTCGTCTGGACCTAGTTCTCATCTTGTCAGCTCGTATCAGCCGCAGTCATCCACACATGCACCTTCTGTGGCCTCGACAGGAAGGCCAGAGTAGAGAGGGCTAATTTGTTATCGATGCGGACAGTCGGGGCATCGCTTAGTTGAGTGCCCACCGAAGGGCCAGGTACAGAGTTCAGCGTTTGTCCAGTCATAGGCGAGAGATCCACTAGTATGCTTTGGGCGTGGTCAATCCGAGCACATTCGTAAGTTCTTTCCTCGGGAAGGGAGTGTCCAGGGTGTGATCGGAGCGCCAACTACTCCATCTGCACAGAGACGGTAGACTCCTCAGTAATCTAGAGCCCAGACGTCTAGGTTTGCAGAGAGAGGTACTTCAACACAGTCTATTAGGCAACCAACGACTCAGGGTTATGGTGGGCAGACTGGACCACCGCAGGCCAGGGCTTATGTTCTTGCTAATCGCAGTGCTTCCAAAGCACTAGTTGCATCTAATGCTGCAGTTACTCCAACCATGATCAGAGGTACTCTTCTAGTCATTAGATCATGGGCCAGTGTTCTCATCGACATGGGAGCATCATATTCTTCTATCTCTTCTGCCTTTGCATCTGCATTGGGATTATAGATAGATCCGTTGGGTAGTGCATTGAGCGTAGAGACCCCAGTTAGTGGGAATGTGGTGTTAAGTAGAGTTTTTAGATCTTGTGAGTTAGGAGTCGCCGGTCGTTGTTTAGAGTTTGATTTTATCATTCTAGACATGACCATGTTTGATGTCATCCTAGGGATGGACTGGCTGACTACTTACCGCGCCTTTATAGACTGTGAACGATGGAGGGTGTCAATCTATACGCCGGAGGGCGACTGCTTTTACTTTGTAGGTGATCGAGATGAGGGATTGGTGCCTATGCCCAGTGCCGCTCGGGTTTGAGGGAACTTGGGTTTTCTCTTTTCAGCTCTCAAGTTGGATGAGCTGGGTGAGGTTCGAGGAGAGTTACCCCCTGTGGTATGTGATTACCCAAATGTCTTTCTTAATGATCTGTTTGAATTACCACCGAGCCGAGATGTAGAGTTCTCTATTGATCTTATTCCAGGAGTGGCTCCTATCTCTATGCCATCATATCGCTTTGCACCTGCTGAGTTGCGAGAACTCAAGGTGCAGTTGTAGGAGTTGCTAGACAAGGGGTTTGTGCGGCCGAGTATGTCTCCATGGGGAGCTCCAGTTCTTTTTGCGAAGAAGAAGGATGGGTTTCTGAGACTGTGCATAGATTACAGGAAGCTGAATCAGGTGACGGTCAAGAACAAGTATCCTATGCCTAGGATTGATGACCTGTTTGATCAGCTAAAGGGATCGCGCTACTTTTTGAAGATTGACTTGAGGTCAGGGTATCACCAGCTGAGGATTAGAGACAACGACATAGCAATGACCACCTTTCAGACTCGTTATGGTCACTACGAGTTTCTGATCATGCCGTTCGATTTGACAAACGCCCCTACGACATTTATGGGTTTAATCAACCGTATCTTCCATCCTTATCTGGACAGTTTTGTGGTCGTGTTCGTGGATGGCATTTTGATTTATTCACCCATGAGGGAGATGCATGAGGAGCATCTGCATTTTGTTTTGCAGCTTCTAAGAGAGCATCGCTTGTATGCGAAGTTCGAGAAGTGCAAGTTTTGATGTCAGATGTGAGATTCCTTTGACACGTGGTGTCGAAGGATGGGGTATCAGTGGACTCGTCGAAGATTGATGCTGTGATGGATTGGCAGCGACTGAAGAACGTCTTTGAGATTCGCAGTTTCCTCAGTTTGGCAGGTTATTATCAGCAGTTCGTCAAGGACTTTTCCAGGTTGGCAACACCTATGACGCATCTGACGCCGAAGGGAGTTATGTTCATGTGGAGCGAGTCCTGTAAGTCAGCTTTCTAGGAGCTGAAGAGGGGATTGACCAGTGCACCAGTATTGATTATTCCAAAGCGAGGTCTAGGGTATACAGTGTATTGTGATGCATTACACGATGGTTTGGGCTATTTATTGATGCAAGAAGGTAAGGTTGTAGCCTACGGCTCACGACAGTTGAAGATACACGAGAAGAACTACCCGACGCATGATCTGGAGTTGGAAGCCATGGTCTTTGCCTTGAAGACATGGCAGCATTATCTATATGGTGAGCACTTTGAGGTTTTTTCTGATCATAAGAGCTTAAAATACTTGTTTTCGGAGAAAGACCTAAATATTCGTCAACGACGATAGATGGAGTTATTAGGAGACTACGACTTTGATTTGCAGTGCCACAAGGGAAGGGCAAATGTCGTAGCTGACGCGCTCAGTAGGAGATCTCATGGTCCGTTAGCTTCTGTAGCTATAC
>JAOTRH010456592.1:0-29428 GCA_034768845.1 Heliamphora exappendiculata | reverse complement strand
ATGTAATCTATCGTTGCATAGCCTTTTATTAATTGCAATAATAGTATTCTTTCTTTTATTTGTTATCACGGTATCAGAGTCAGCATCAAAATCCTAGCCACTGTCACCAATGACGACCTCCTTATCCAGCGATGACCAGTTAGAAACCTTAGCCCACCACCGACGATCTCTTTTCCTTATCCGGTAAATGTTTACCATCAAAAACTCTAGAACCTTCGCAAAATACTGACGGCAATCTTCTTCTTTGTCATCGATTTGCTCCTTCGAAAACCCTATCTTTTTGCAAATCGTTCAAAACCCTTAGCACCCCTTTTCAATAACTCATCTTAGAGCCTTTAATGTTACCTAAAATGTTGACAAGACCTTGCCACTCTTCTTATTGCAGCACCGACCACTATCCATCACCTTGCACGCATCGATGACTAACAACGAGGTTCCTTGAACCTCGTTCTCGCATACAGACCTCCGGTGACCTTGTTAGACACCTTAACCAGCATCGGTGACCTCATTGGCCTCCTCAACCAGCACCAACGACGTTGTTGGAACCCTTGCCTCTGTTCGTCGGAACTCTTGCCTCTGCTTCTCACCTTTATCCAACATTTTTCTATCTTTGAGATTTGGTTGGTTAGTCTCGCTTGCTTAAAATCTGGTTCGCTTTATCCCTTGTTTTTTTATTCTAACATGTCTGAGGATAAATTGTAAGTTATTAGCATTTGTCTTAATGGAACTAACTATTCGTATTGGTCTAATGTTATGAAAAATTTTTTTTTGGAAAAGGGTGATGGTGTTATGTAATAGCTCAACTGTTTAACCTACAATTCAAAGGCTTGATGGATACGATGCATCTATTACATCTTGGGATATGAAGGATGCGCAGTTCATCACCTTGTTTCAAAACTTTGTGGAGCACGATGTGAATTTTTCAAAATATACGACCGCCAAACATATGTGGAATTATGTACAGAATATGTACCTTGTCTATAATTTTGCCAAATAATATGAGTTGAAGATGGATGTTCAAAGTTCCAAGAAAAATGACAAATTGATCCAAAAACTTTACAACGAAATGATAACTTATTAGGAACAATTGGCACTTACGGAACCTTCTAATTTACTGCTGCTTCATAGTTACCTTTAGTATCGAGAAAAGCATAGGCTAGTATAGTTTCGCATGACATTTCGTGATCAGTTTGAGTAACTTCGTGGTACTATTTTTCATTGTTCCCCATTACTTTTTGTTGATGGAATTATTTACAAATTCATTACCGAAGAGACACAGTTAAAAGCTGCTCAATGGCTATTCCTTTTCAGTCAGTATTTGTCATTTATTCCTCATCAATAGGTGTTACTCTCGTCCTCTAGTGTTGCCTACTCCATTCTCTCATTTGATTCTAGTTAGGAAAAAGCCAAAAATCACAAATTACTATGAATGAGTGTAGTTTCTACTACCAAAAGGGCCATTGCAAGACTGCCTGTCCTAAGCTAGCATAGAAGGGCCACCCTTCTTCTCATTCATCCTCGTGTAACCCTACACAGCCCTATCGCCCCTCTTGTTGCTCTTGTTACACATGCATCCAATGGCACCATATCTCTTTCTTCCCAATCGTTGATAGGCCAATTTCATCAATCTTAGGCTATGCTTGTCTCTTTTGGGACTCAGTCACATGTTTTTATATTTACTTCTCATTGAATACGCATAGTTCTTACTTCTTAGGTATTTCACCCTCAAATTAAATCTTCGACTCTAGTGTTTCCTATTATATGACATTTAATCTGTTCAATCTTCCTATTATCGTTGTTCGCACTGCAAATGGTTCACCTATGCACATTGTCTCTATTTGCTCGATTGCCCCTCCACCTCATCATCTTTATCTATTTCTAATATTTTTATATACCTTAATTGTCGGTTAATTTACTATCTATTAGTCAATTTTTTAATTATAGTTTGATGTCCTTTTTTCTTCTACTGGTTATGTTGTACAGGAACATGCGTCCAAATAGTAGAATAAGATCGGGCGTAGCACTGGTGATATCTTTTGGAGAATTTACACATTTCTGTAATCCTTTGTTGTTAGATTTTATTTTTTAATTATTTTCGAAAACCAAAATCAATTAAGTGAATTGTGTACAATGCCCCTTTAGAAAAAAAACTTATATAAAAAAATTTCTATTACCAAGATCAACATATATTAAGATTTGGGGCGAATTCAGCAGTTCCCTTTCTTCTCTCCCTCTTTCTCACATTAAAATGAGATTTTTTTGGGTATTCTTTTTGTTTATTCTATCTTTCTATCTCCTATTCATTCTTTACCTCTTTTGCTTTGTTTAGTGTATAGTTTGTATTTTATTTTATTTTTTTGTGTGTTTTTTTTCCTTTCATTATAAGTTCTTATCACCCTATTCTTTCTAAATTGTTCTTTAGAACTGGGCGCCTACTAGACCACACAAGTAGACTCTTCTTCTTCTTTTTTTTTATCTATCTCTCTCTCTCTCTACCTACACAGATGATTACCATTTTTCTTTATACGAGTTCTCAATCAACTCCAATCCTTTTACCCTCTGATTTACCTACTAACATTGTGAAGTTTTGATTTTTTCCGGTGTGGAGGTTTTTCTCTTTTCAATTGAAAAGAAGCTTTGCTGCATTAGATATTCCTTTTTGATCGATTTTGTGTCAAATTTGTATTGCTATTAAATCTCTCCACTATTTTTTCATCCCTAAATCTAATTGTTATATTTATATCCTTATGCGAATATAGGAATGTTTCAGTAATTATGTATTATTATTAAATAATAATAATACATAAATAATATTTTATTTTATCCTAAAAAATAACGGACGTTTGGGCTTAAGTCCCATTTAAGATACTTTGGAATAAGTTCCAACTTATGATTAATATTCCATTAAATTCTGTTTCTTATTAGGGTACCAAAAATGCCCTCATTTTTCAATTGCACTTCACACAAAACTCGCTTCCGAAAAGGAATTTGTTACCATTTAGATCTACAATCTTGACATTACTCAAAAAACGAATCATTGCCATTTTTAGTTTTTGAAAATTTCTACAAGTTGCTATACTTGAGTTGATAGCAGAAAATTTAACACAAATAAAAAACGAAGCTCTATTACATTTGACAAACTGATTTTGACCTCTTTTAGTCTCATTTCATCGACATTATAAAGGCTAGGTATAAACTATTTCAAAACTCAAATTTTTTTTCGTGAAACCTTAAAATGAAATTGAAATGAGACATTGTTTTATGATTTTCTAAAAAATGAGACATTTCATTTGTAATGTATGGGTTAAAGGAAAGATGTCCCATATGTTTAATGTGAAATTTCTTATTTCTGCCGACAATAAAATATTTTTCCAATGTGTAACTACAAATATATTATTTGGATGTAAAAAGTTAGACATTTCCTATTTTTAACTAAAAATGCCTAATTTCTATTAACAAAATGAGACATTTCTTTTGTGTATCTAAAAATGTTTTATTTTTTCAAAAAAGAGGTATTTTCATCTATTTAACTACTAATGCGTAATTTATGCAAAAAAAAAAAGATATATGCTACGTGTAACTAAAATATTTCGTGTCTATTAACAAAATGAGACATTTCCTCTATTTAATGGAAAATGTCTCATTTTATGCAATTGATTGAATAAAATACTTGAATTCAATATTGGTAAAAATTTCAACTACTGCAATTTTTGTTCCAGAAATGCAAAGAGATTTAATTCAATATGCATACTCAATCAATCAGTTATCTCTTTTAATAGCGAGAATTATGCTTAACAAAATATATAATTCCTATATCTATATATACGTATTTATTATTCAGTTATATAAGGGTATATTTGTCTATGACAAATATAAATTTAAAAAATAAGATCTTATAGAATAGTTAAAAAGTAGTAGGAACTAAACCCTAATAAATCCATTAAATTGCACCCTAAATAAATTTTTTCAAAAAATACAGATGATACTCCTCACTAAGATCCCTTTAACCAGAAATAGAAAAATTAGTTTCAAAATTTGTTTTAGTATTGTAAAATGAATAAATTAAACTTATCTGAAAATATTATATATATTTAAATAAATTTGATTCACCAATGTTTTTTAAAAATAAATTAGAATAATACTTAGCATAATTTCAGTCGTTCAAATAAGTTTTTATTATGTAGGTCGGACCCATTTAAGATAGAATATATCTCTTAATTACATCTCTTGTACGAAGGAAAAACTTTTTCATTTCAATTATTTTTATTTTAAATGAATATTTAAGTTTATTTATAATTACGGCTGCACCTTTTTAAATAGGTTGCCTATGTATTTATGTCGAGTATGAACTCAACTTGAATCAAGCTAGTTGTAGTTCTTTAAGAAAAAATTAATGTATTATTTTTGTTTAGAGAGTATGAAACTCATTTAAGTTGTATATTTTATTTTATTTTATTTATAATGGGTAGATAGTCCATTATTTTATATTTTAAAATTTTAATTTGGGTGAATATTTGAATTCACAAACTTTTTTGACTGTATCCATTGATGGTTGTCTATGTATTCAGATCGGTCACATAATTAGATTGGAATTAAGTTAACCGTAGTTCAAATTTGAGAATATATATATATATATTATTTTGATAAAACTTAGAGGTTCATTTATTAATTTAAGAATTTAAAAATAATGATATCACTATAAGAGGAGTACATCCCAACTAGATTGACACTTACTTCCTTAACAATTATTTCTCAATTCTAAATTCTATTTGTTGATTTTAGTGTTTGATGAGTGTAAAACTCATTTGTTTTAGTATTTGATTTATTTTAAAATTTTATTTTAATAAGTTTTGATTTAGTGAATATTTAAGATTCACTTAAATTGTAATCGTACTTTCAAAAATTGCCTACGTATCCAATTGGGCACAAAATGCATTAGAATCAAGTCAAATGTAGCTCAGTATTTTATTTTGGATTGAATTTTATTTTATGAATTTTGATTTAAGTAAAAATTTAAGATTCACTTAAATTGTGACTGTACCCATGAAAATTGCCTACATATCCAGACATGAGACTTCATTGGAATCAAGTTAAACATAATTTAATATTTTATTTTGAATTTTATTTTAATTAATTTAATTAAGCAACAATTTAAAATTCACTGTGACTAAAAATTTATCCATAAAATTGTGGGATTGATTTTGGCCACAGTAATGAGTTTTTGTCATGAAATGATTTAAATATTTTAATTTTTGAAATTTTTTGTGGTTCACCAGATTTATGATGTACTAAATTAGGCACAAGTCTTTTTTCATGAATTTATCAGCTTGGGGCGATATAAATTGGCACAAAGTTGATTATTTGACTTTTAATATATATATATATATAGTAAGTTAATGGGAACTAAATTTAAAGTCGATAGTGACTAAATTAAATTTAAAGTCGATAGCCGCTATGTTTAATTTGAAGCCAACAACACCTAAATTAGACTTAAAGCCAACAGCGGCGATATTTAATTTGAAACCGATAACGACTAAATTAAATTTGAAGTCGACAACGGTTAGGATTAATTAGAAGCCGACAACGGTTACATTAAATTTAAAACCGACAGCGATTAAATTTAATTTGAAGCCGACAATAATTAGATTTAATTTAAAGTCGACAGTGACTAAATTTAATTTAAAGTCAACAATAGCTAAATTTAACTTAAAGCTAATAGCGACTAAATTTTATTTGAAACCGGTGTCGGCTAAGTTTAATTTAAAGTCGAGAACGGCTAGATAAAAATATTTTTTAAAAAACTATTTAACACTTTTGTCGCGGTTAGATTTGGTTCTAAAAATAATAATTTTAACGAACTTAATAATATTTAGAATAGTATTTAACGGATTTTATTACCTTTGAAACTGATTCTAAAAAAATATTTTTAACAAGCTTAGTAATATTTAGAACATTATTTAACGATATTTGTCATGGTTGAATCAAGTTCTATATGTATATTTATATTGTTCCCAAACTTCGTTTAGGGGAGAGAGAGATGTAGAGAGAGAGAGAGAATGAGGAATGATTGACAGAAGAAAATCTGACTTCTTTTGCTCATTCGTTTACCTCTTATTCTCGTCTCTGTTTGATTTCTGGACTTCTCTCTTGTCACCAAAAATGGCTATTTTCCTTCTTGTTCTCTTTGTTTGTTCTTTTTGAAATCCTCCTTGCCTTTTATAAGGAAAGTCTCCGGGAAAAGAAAGTGGGTATCCCATTATAGGAGAGAGAGAAGAAAAACTTTAGTGGGTGGTTATTACAACGAGTAGTTATTATGCCCATTGTGTTTTGTAACTCCACGTGAACACGAATATTGTGGCAATTGTGGGAACAAGATTTCTAATATTGCTTTTAATATTGTTTATTTACTTTTTTCACTCTTTTTAATATTTCAGTCTAAGGGGGTGTGCCCTATTGGGATACCCAATTTTGTGAATAAGAAAAACCTATTCGACGGTGGGTTCGATCCAAACTCCACCAACGCGCACGCGTGCGCTACCACTACAGCCACCGCCAAAGTCTGGGTTTGGGGTCCGTGGGTCATGAGTTGTGGGTCAGGTCAACCCTTATCTTTTTGTAGAAAATTTATTTATTTAAATTTTAATTTTAAAAAATTTAATTATTTTAAATTTTCAATTACCGTTATCAGAACGGACCGTTGGAGTCCGAAATGGTTTGCGTCTGTTGGGCGGTCCAACCGCCAGCCCGAACCGGGTTCATACCTGTTTGGGCAGACGGATTCAACGCCTTGGAAGCCTATTTAAAGGTGGCTTCTCTGCCCAAAAAATTTACTTCGATTCCCGAATTCATTCCCTCCTTCTACCGCATACTCTTTGCATTAAAAGAGAGAGTTTCAATGCAGTTTCGGTTCGCTAAGCCTTTTAAATGCTGTGTTGCTTTCAAAAATTGCTGATTGTTGTATCTTGGGAGACATATACTGTCAAATCGAAACACTGATGTGAGGGCATTTTGTCTTAAAGACATCACGTCAAGCACGAGTCTCGGTCAATATCTACTATATCAGATTCTTTCTATTTTCGGTAAATTTAAGTATTCACAGTTTCTATTTTTGTGCTTTCTATAAAACTGCCGTGAGATATTATGTGTTTCCAGTTTATGCAGTTTCTGTTACACATTTTATTTTCTATATCTATTGTCTGTTTGTTACACAACATATTGTTTTCGGTTCTTTTTTCTTAACAATCTTAAGACAAAAATAAAAACTAGTTTTAAAATATGTTTTTTATATATATTATGTGTTACAGATTAATTGTTTTTCCTAAAAAATAGTTGGACAAATTTCATTTTGTTTTGTTTTATTTACAGCTATTTATTTCTGTAATTTTAATTTTAGTGTTTTTATTATGTACTTTATATCACAATTATTGCATTAAATTTGTTGTGTATAGATTGGATATTTTTTCAGAAAATAAAATTGTTATATGCAAATTTACATTTATTGCAGTGTTATTGTGATTTTTTTGAAGGAAAATAAAATCCTTTATATTTTTTTGGGATATTAAATAGATTTGTTTGTGCCGTTTCTATTATAACAAAATAATAATTATGGAATTTGAAAATACTGTTGTTACTACTTTTGTTACCCTCTCTCTGTCCCAATTTCACATTCAGTGATACTGGTTGTCATTACTACAGTCATGGTGAATCATGAACAAAATTTAGAGAAGTTCAATGGAACTGACTTTAAAAGATGATAACAGAAAATATTATTCTATCTGACTACACTAAATCTAAATAGATTCCTACGTGAGGATGTTTCAGCATTAACTAAAGGTGATACCGACCGACAGACGGTTGCGGGGGTGGATGTACGAAAATATGCTGACTTGCTGTGCCAAAATTATATCGTCAATGGATTGGATAACACACTATACAACGTGTATAGTCCAATTAAGACGACAAAGGAACTATGAAAATCCTTGGATCGCAAATATAAGACGGAGGATGCCGGTACGAAGAAATTCGTCTTCGAAAAATTTCTAGATTATAAGATGGTGGATTCCAAGTCAGTTGTTGGACAAGTTTAGGATCTCTAACTTATCTTGCATGATATTCATGCAGAATGTATGCTTCTGAGTGAATCTTTTCAGGTTGCTGCAATTATTGAGAAATTACTACAGGGCTAGAAAGATTTCAAGAATTACTTGAAGCATAAGTGCAAGGCGATGAAATTAGAGAAGCTGAATGTCCGATTGAGGATAGAGGAAGACAACCGCAAGTCTGAGAAGAAGACCGGGATGGAGTTCATGTCCAAAGTTGTGGAATAGGCAGTCAAAGTCAACAACAAGAAGAAAAAGCATGTTGATGACAAATGCGGGGACTCCAAGACACTCAAATTCAAGGGCAAGTGTTATATTTGTGACAAGCCTATGCATTGAGGAAAGAATTGTCGCAACAAGCGCAAGAAGAATGCCTATGCCAACGTGATCGAAGTGAAAAATCTTTCTACTGGGGTGGATGACATCAGTCTTTCCACCGTTGTATCTGAAACAAACCTTGTTGGAAATCCTAGAGAATGGTGGGTGGACGCTGGAGTTACTCGCCACATTTGTTTAGACAGACGAATGTTCTCTACTAATCATACGATAGATGGAGAATAGCTGTATATGGGGAACTCTTCTACCTCCAAGATGAAAGGTCAAGGAAATGTTATTCTTAAAGCCAATCAATTAGGTGGACTCCACTGCACAGTACTTCACAGACAGCAGCTTCAAAAAGCACTTCACAACATTGCACAGCACAGGACTTCACAGCACTTCATAGCACGTCACTGTCATTTAGGTGGATCCACTGCACTTCACAGCTGCTTTACAAAGCTGCTTCACTGTGGAGTTGCATGTGATAGCCGAATGGAGCACAAAGCCTCACATTATTGCATGTCACACAGCCTAGTGGAGCACTTCACTGTGGTGCTTACTGCTAACAGTAGCTTCTAACAGCTTGAAACAGCTGCTTCACAAACTTTTTCGAACAACTTGTCATTTTTTTTGTAGCACGCGTGATCAATTGGAAAGTTCAAGCAATGGTTCATTAAAGCAGTTGTAGCACACGTGACTATTTTGAACTGTATTTCAACCAACTACTTCAACAAATTGAGATGTTGTGACATAACTACACATGCCCTGGTTGATGTACTTTGAAAACATATACCATTTATAGAAGGCAGAAGTATGCTATGGGTAAATGCAAAGGCTGCAATTTGCATACTACACCGACTTCATTTGCCCTTCTAAGCTCCCAAATACTTCATTTGGCCTTCTTTCTTTTTTTTTTTTTTTTTTTTGTAATATAGCATCATCATCATCGTCATCTCAAATACTTCATCTTTCTTTTTGCCATTCTATGAGTCATAATTCGCATATAGCAGCATCGTCATCATCGGACAACGATGATGACGCTTTTTGCAACATATTCTTTTAGCACTACAACAATATTTTTACATGTACATTGACCACTGACTTTGTCAGGCGTCAATGTTGTGTGGCCACGATTATGTATTAGAAATACTAAATGACCATGAAAATAGATGTCAGGAGAACCTTAGAATGATGTCTTATGTACTTAAGAGCTTCTGTGAGGCCTTGAAAAAGCATACGGGGTCGTGCCATTCTTGGTACTTAACGGTGCAAGAGCAAGTCTGTACTTTCCTACTGACAGTTGGGCAAAATGAGAGGAACTGGGTCGTCCAAGAACGATTTCAACATTCTGGTCATACCATCTTGAGATATTTTAATCGGGTGTCAAAATCCGTTAGCAAACTGGGGATGTTAGTCATTCGACCACCTTCATTCGAGGAAACTTTCGTTGAAATACTGTCTAGCTTGAAATATTATCTATTTTTATGGTATATTTTAAAAGTTGAAATGCGTAGGGTTCATTTCTTATGCTATTGACATATTTGTTTGGTCGTAGAATTGTGTTGGGGCGATAGATGGAACACATTTGTCCGCCGTTGTGCCATCAATAAACCAAATCCCTTATCGTGGAAGGCATACTATGACAACCCAAAACGTTATGGCGGCATGCTCATTTGACATGAAATTCACGTATGTACTTACTGGTTGGGAGGGTATCGCAAACGACTCTCGTATTTTAATGGAGTGTCTAAATAATCCAGAGCTAGGATTCTCATTACCACCTCAAGGTATAATGCATTTACTTTAGATGCTGGCCGTAGAACCTAGTAACATAGTAACATCATGAAATACGTGTTGTATTCAAATATAGGTAAGTACTACGTAGTGGACTATGGGTACACTAACATGCCAGGATTTCTTGCACCGTATCGAGGAGAAAGATACAACCTAAACAATTATCGTGGCCGCCGTCAATGGCCGACAAGTATAGAGGAGTGGTAAAATTTTTGGCACTCTTCGTTACAGAATGTCATCGAGCATTGTTTTGGCATTCTCAAGGCGAGGTTCTCGATATTGAAGCAAATGGCCCCATAGTCACTTAAAACACAAAGGTACATAATGCAAAGGTACATACTGACAGCGTGTTGTGTTGTACAAAACTGGATGCAGATTCATGATCAAGAGGACGAGTTGTTCACGACGTTTGAACGTGATACTAGTGACAGGTCGAGTTTAGGAAAAAAGTTCGTCATGAAATCACGTGGATATTAATGTTAGTGCGTCACAGTTACAGCGCATGACCACTGTTCGGGATGCCATTGCACGATAAATATGAGATTCAGTCCGTAACCGATGACTTTATTATACTTTGCACTTTGAAACGTCTCCCACTCATGCTATTCATGCTATTTTTGTTAGCTGCTTTTGCTACATTACATGGTTATTTATTTCATATTGATCAACCTGGTTGAACAAGCTATGTCACTTGCACTTATTTTATCGCATGCATTTTTTCGGTAACTACTTTTTGGATGATTGTAATTTAACATAGGTCTGTATTGTCTGTTTGCATTTTCATTGATACATATTCAAATTTTTGTAATTTAATTTTACTATGTATTGTGTTTTCATATTTGGTTAATACGTATTCGGATGATTGTAATTAAATTTCTTCAGCAATTGTTCATTCATTTTTGGCAAATACATATCCGAATTACTGTAATTAAATTTGACTCCGTATTAATTTTTTCTATTTGCATGCATATTACTGGTTGCTTCTTGTATTTACTTGTTTTGTACAGATGTGGTACTCATCAATAAAAACTCACCTCATTGTGCTTGTGGAGGAGGTGCGATGCGGCTTTTCATCGCAAAGACAAACAAAATCTATGGACGACCATTATACCGTTGCCCCTGCGGGCTTAGCCACCATGGTGCATTCTACTGGGCTGATGGAATGGTCGAGGAAGAGCCCGAAAAGCCACAGCCTTGTTCAAGTAGCAAACTCATGTTCAACAGTTGTTGTGCATACAACTGCTTCTTGTTGTGGTTTGTGTTCTTAATGGCTTTTATTATGTTAGTTAACTTTTTTGCAAATTAAACAATGGTATGTATGTAAGTCTCAAACATGTTGGGTAATATGTAGTTGACAATGTGAATTTTATCTCTTTTATGTAGTAGATGGTATGTAAATTAAGTTTGATATACTCATTGTTTGTACTTGTACTGACATGAAGATGACAAGGTAGCTTTTAATCAAGTGTATGTATAATGATCTCAATCAAATGGTGTGATTTTATCTTCTAAGCTCATAGCCTTAGTTCCCAATCTTTTCAGGAATTTTTTTCGGCCGTATTAAATTTGAGTTGTAGTTATTATGGAGATTGCCAGTAAATTTGTAATACCTCAATAGGATTGCTTGATGGTGATTTATGTTTACTGTTTTTATGAACAGTGTTGAAGCACGTGCTAAGTTTCATTTTGACTAGAATGCATGTGGTAATTTAATTGATTAGGCATCAAGAAAGTTTGAGGCTTTATAATCACTAATACATAAGATTTTGCCATGTATTTTGGGAAAGGGAAGTATCCATTGGTCCATCCTCAAGATTTTGGTTTGAAGAAGCCTTTGTCCCGCTGTCTAATGCTTTTTTGTGTCGTTTTACGAGTTGTAAAAGAAAGATGACTTGCTGATTTATCTTCTTTAAATGGCATGTTGATGCTGGATTAATCATGACCTCTTTCGTATTGTCATGCCCAGTTTAGAATTTGTGCAAAAGGAAAAAAATATAGTTATGTGGCTTAGTTATACAATCTACGCCCAAAGAAAAAAGATAATGATGCATTTTCTTCTCTCTTTTGACATAAGTTTAGCGTCACTTATGAAATTGTTACATATGACAATACATTATGGATAAATTTTTTTTTTGTTTAAAATACTTTTTTAGCTTATTGGTTTATTCGGTTCCTGAACAATTTATCATAGAGACTTGCATAAACTTGCTTTAGAAATGAGTTAAACATGAGTTTGGTGTTGGACTGTGGTAGTATAAAAACGTAAATATAAAAAATTATTATTACCAAACATATTTTTGTTTTCAATTTACAACAAAACGTAAACGTGTTTTTTTTATCAAATATGTTTTTTTTTGTTTCTAGAAAAATGTAAAAGGGTTTACATTTCTATTTTTTTGTAAATAGAAAATAATAAATGATAACGGTACCAAACAAAGCCTAAGTATTTGGATGCTTTGCTGCACTAGTTGCACTAATTGAGAATGAGTTTCTCCGTCTCTAATGCGATTATGGCGTTGGATAAATTTTATAAGCTCGGAAGTTTTCTCTTGTGATATAACTGTGGGAAAATTCGACTGTTGAGAAAATATAATAGTATTGAAAAAAAAAAAAAAATAAAAAAAAAATACTATTTTAAAGAAAGATAGCTAAATATCATTCTTCATATGGGGATTGATCTCGTTCTTAGGGTTTTTTTCGTTTCTTAGAGGTTAGGAGTTTTCTTGGTTGTGGTGATGGGGAAGAGGGCAATGTGCTATCCAAAGTCTATGAGGAGAGGCTTGTTTTGGGTATGTTTGATATAAATATGCTTTTTTTGCCTGGCTCATGTGTTCGCTGTGTTCAGTTGAAATATTATATATCAAGCTGCGATTCAAGTTTCATTGCTGTGAACATGGAGAATAAGCTTATATTTCTCTCATAACAATGGGATTTCGTATTACACTCAAATCATGTTCCCTATTTCATCTCCTAATTAAACCATATATATGTATTTGTAATCACTGCGTGTATCTTCATCCCAATTGTTACCGTCATATTCCCATTTTGGCGCTTGCATTTGTTACAAACTAAAGTTCTCTTTTCTGTTGGCAGTCAAGACTCAAAACCATCTAAATTAGCACTCCCTTATTTTATTAATTAGGGGCATTCAGGGCGCCCTTTTTTTTTTAATGCTTCTTTGCCTAACTTGGTTATGCATTTCTAGTTCTTCCTCCATCCCATTTTGCGTGTCTTAGTTTTGCATATAGTTTCTTTTTCACTAATAAGCATCAAGGGCATGTAATGTACATTTAATAGTTCAACAAGTTTATTGCAGTTATTATTATTTAAAGAAAGGCTATATGTATAATCAATTACCTTTCAATTTTCTTTACAAAACCCAATAAGATTCATATTCATTGGTATTAGCCCTAGAAGTGCACTTATGTAAAAAAACTCATAAGAAAGGATTCAATTCAAAAGTGGCTTCTCCGTATTCCCTCAAAGGTTCTTCAATTTCTACCACGCCAAATAAATCAGATCAAAGACAATTGAGCAACTTTCCATGCTTTGTGTCTATTTTTATGAAGTCTCACCCCATTCCAACAATGCAATAGTAATTTGGGAAAATCCATAGGATTCCGAACACAACCAAAACAAGAATGCACATAAAACTCAAATCCTTCCAAACCAAACCATTTCTTAGAAGCAACTAAATTTATCCAAAAGTTACCCATTACAATCAAATTTCCATAACCATTTCTTAGAAGCTTGATTTAAAACAAATCTCCTTATGCCTAGGCTTCCTCTATTCGATTTCCAAATTGAATCCTAGCAAAAATCGAATCCTAATCAACTAAGGGGAAGCTTTTAGGGTTTTTTCTCTCCTTTTGTCTATTTTGAAATATGTGCAGTCTTGTTTGGCACAACTTCTATTTTTCGCTTATGAGCTAAAAACAACTTAAAAGTCTTAAAAACTAACTTTTGTGAAGTTCTAATTTGATGCATTTTGTGTTCTGCTATTCAATAATTAACTTTGACCATAAATTCAACTATGACAATACACCCATCCAATAGTATTTGAATGTTCCGATGATTTGGTAAATCTATGATATTGTACCCTATCTTGTTCCCCTTTTCTTTTCTTGGCCCAATCTAATCATTTAAGCTAGATAACATCGACAATTGATTCTAGTGCCACGACGGTTGAACGTTCGATAAATCCGTCTATTCTCTTCCCCTCTTTTTATCACCATCACACCTCCAAATCTGTTCCATCTACTTTTCCCTTGTTTTCAAACAATACCCTAAAATCAGTGGGCCTTTTCAAACTGAAAAAGTTACCTGGCGAATTACTTGGCCTTTCGGAATTCTTATAGTGCCTCCATTAACATTTCCATGGTGGGGGTATAGTTTTATGACTGACATAGCATTCCTCCAAATAAGTAGGCTTTCTCTCGCTGACCCATTTTTTATAATAATCTTCCGCGAGTCTTTTGCCTTGATGTGATTGGGTTTTGAACCTCACTTAGCCGAGGACTTTTGCTTGAGCTCTCCCAAGTCTAGGTCCACACCATCTTTGGGTGGTCCTCTACCTCTTAAGAAAAAAACTAGAGCTCTTGCGTATGCAGTCCCTTTTTCTTTCTCAGCCCACGGACTTGGGATATCTGCTCCACCAACCTCTTTACCCACATTGTATAATGGCCCAATAAGAGAGCCTCTGCTATGTGCCATGGTCCCTTCCAAATTTGTATAGTTAGCCTCAAACGTACCCGCCCTATGTTTGAAATCGAGCCCCCCACCTTTTTGCCACATGTAACTCCACCCTAGCCCTAGATAAATCATGATACCGCTCCCACAAGCCTTACACGACTGTTTCTTCCATGCTAACATCGATCTTCATTTCTTTACAACTCCCCAGTGCCTTCCTTATCTCCTTTCCAGTTGAGATGCCACATACATGCCAGATTCAACCTATTCTCGCTCCTCATGAATCTCATGTTGAACTCGGAGGGTTGTTTTCATTGGAACTAAAATCCCCTTTAAGGAGGATTCTTGCAAATCTGGTGAAGCTTTTTAATGTGATTTGATATTTGATGGCCAAAAAATCTTCACACCTCTTAGAAATCCTTGATCTAGTTCTCTGTTCCCTGTTTAGAACACGCCTTCAGAAATCCTTAAAAGCTTTAACCACCTTTGTCACCCTTTACTTCCCCTCTATGGATGGTATAAACACCTAAAAGCGGCCTCCTCTTTCCTATACATCCAACCTAATTTCAATTGGTTTGAAACTTCATATATTGGCTAACTCCATCCAATTTTGTGAAGAAATTCTCACCATGGTTTTCTTTGAAGCTTTGGCCAGACAATTGTAAACCCAACCAACCTCAATATTGCTCAATCCTTAATCTCGAGCAATGTCATATCGTTTGCTTGGTTGCAACGCGTAATGTACGCATGCTCTTGTGGTTAGTGCATGGTTTTATTCTTTCCAAGTTTTCTTGGAAAATGGCTTATACTAAAAAGGTTTAAAGTTTTTATTTATATAAGATAATATAACTCATAAAATCAAAGTTGGTTAGCTCAAGTAGAGGGGTGCTTCCGGTGTTCTATGTGATCGATAGATACCAACAAGATTAAAAGAAAAATTTTATAGGACAGTTATTAGACCAACAATTTTATATGGAACAATTTTAAGGTAGGTTTGTGATAAGACTAGAAAAGATAAAATTAGGAATGAAAAGATTCGTTGAATGGTAGGAGTTGACCAAGTACAAGTTGAGAGAAAATAGATTAAGGCGGTTTGGACACATACAATATAGACTAGTTGATGCTGTAATAAAGAAAAAGCGACAAGATCGTGAGGGTTAGTCCTAAATTGACATGGGATACTGTATTAAAAAAAGATATGAATTTATTGAAACTAATTGAAGATATGGCTCATAACAGGATAGAATGGCGTAAAAAAATTTATGTAGTCGACCTCCATTGATTAGGATAAAGACTCAGTTTGGCTTGGTAAAGTCTTTACTTATATGGTATTATACATGCCACTTTTTATATGATGTGAGAGTGGGGTTTGGAGCCTCAACTACTACACAGCTATGAAGCCCTGCATGGGATTGGCTTTGATACTAAATTTGTAATGAACTGTCCCCGCCCACTACAATATTGTTCGCTTGGCCTGCCCAAGCATAATATATGCATGCCCTCCCACATGGCCAACAAACAATTTTGTTCTTCTCAAGTTTTCATGGCATAATCCAACCTGGGAGGGGGTTGGCAGGTTAGGTTCAACTGGTTCGTTGATTCCATTTGGGTGCTGCGTCGCCCGCCAATGACCTTGCTCAATGCTCAGCCTTCGGTTGGGGACAAGGGGCCTCCTTTGGAAGAGCAACATTAGAGAGTGGGGAGTCTCTCAAATTCAGGCGGTGGAACCAAGGGTCTCTCTATAGAATTTTTGGTACGGCAATCTTTAGATTCTCTTCTTGATTCTTCTTTGGGTTATGAGTTATCGTATAGGTGAGGAGATGCCAGAGAGTCGTAGAGGAGGTTTTCAGCTGGGGAAAACATGGTCCGTGGAAAGAAATATGCAGGTTGATTGGGATAAGGTGGAACTGGTAGAGGGCTTTGAGAAGTTAGCTCAAGGATCAGAGAGGGATGAGGGGTTGATGGGCAAGGCTAGGGTAGGGGTTGGTTCTATGGGACTTTGTTGTGTGGGTGAGCGGGAGGGGGAGGTGGTTATGGATTGTGAGCCTTTAGGCGTTTTCAACCTAGGTGTTGAACTTGGGATGTCTGCGCCTTCAGATGATTTTCTCCAGCCTAGACTTGCATCCAAGTGGATGATGAGGAAGATTAAGGAGGCGAGTAAGATCTTAGGGTGTCCTTTGTTGGGTTCGAGGAAGAGTCTATGGCTCTTTTTGGTGCCATTGAGGTAAGAGGGAGAAAGGGGCTAAGCAGGGGAATAGGAGGAGACCTGCTGCTGGGAAATCTTCTCAGTAAATGCTGGACAGGGAACTGAGCTCTTGAGTGCTCAATTAACTACAATTCTAGAAGAGGGGGCAGGGGTGGTCAGGGTGGTAGCAGGAAGAGAATCAGTTGCTTCTTTGTCAATGAAGATCAAAATTCATTGCTGGAATGTGAGGGGTCTGAATGCAGAGGTGAAGAGAACCGCTGTGAAGTCTTTGTTGAGGATTGGAAAACTGACGTTGTGTTTGCTAGAGATGAAGATTGAATTTCTGTCTGTTGTCGTGGTAAGGAGCATATGGGATGATAGGAGTGGATTTTCTTACCAGCTTCAGGGAATCCAGGGGTTATATTCGTGATGTGGGATAACGAGGTAGCCTCCAGGGAAGAGCAGGACGAGGGTTCTTTTTCCCTTTCTTGCCTTTTCTACTGTGTCGAGGATGATTTTCAGTGGACTTCCACAGGGTATAGGGGTTGGTGGATAATTGGGTGAGACCTGATCTTTGGGAAGAGCTGGGGACAGTTGCTTTCCGATGGAGGTTTCGTGGTGTGTGGGAGGTGATTTTAATGTGGTAAGATTCTCTCATGAGACGTCTATTTCCTGGGCTATGAGATCCTTCTCTCATTTTATTGATGATATGGAGCTTGTGGAATGTGGATCTTCCTCTCTTTGGAGGAAAATTTGCATGGTGTAACTATTGGAACCCCGTCTTATCTTGGATTGACCGCTTTCTTGTGTTGACAGGTTGGGACAAAACATTTCTCATATGTGGCCCAGTTTCTTTGCTTAGACCCTTTTCTGACGATGTTCCTATCTTGCTGGATTGTGGTGGGGTTCGCCAAGGAAAGAGTCCTTTTAGATTTGAAAATATGTGGTTGGTGGGATCAGGTTGATGGAAGGGCTTTAGAATGGATGTGACTCCATATTTCATTCTTGCGAGGATGCTGAAGCTGTCAAAGATGGAGTTAAAAGGATGGAATTAGGAGGTGTTTGGTAGGCTCGATGTTCATTAGGCCACGGTGCTTGCAAGGGTTTTGGACCAAAGAGGAGGTTGAGCCTCTTCTGGCTGAGGAGCGGTGGTAGAGAGAAGATCAGGAGGCAGAGTTTGGCAGGTTGGCTAAGTTCAAGGAGATTAGCTGGAAGCAGAAATCTCGGGCCCTTTGGTTAAAGGTTGGTGATCAAAATATGCATTGTCGTGCTTCTTCCACAGGATGACCATCGTTCACAAGCGGAGTAACTTGATTGAGAAAGTTCGTATTGATGGTTCTCTTTTGACGGGGGTGGCTGTGTTTGTTTCTTATCTTCTTTTTTCAGATGATACTTTGGTGTTAGCCTCGCCTTGCTAATTGGGTTTCCTTAGGTGTGTTCTCATCTCTTTTGAGGTTGTTTCAAGTTTGAGGGTGAACTTGTCTAAGTTTGCGATCATTTCAATTGACGAGGTTTGGACTGACGATGTTCTGAATTTGGAGTTTTCATGACCAAAACCTAGAGAATGGGTCATGATAGGCCGGCCTAGCCCACCCGAGGCCCTTAAGTAAAAACAGTTTAGGTTTTTTTTTTCTTTTCTTTAAGAGCAAAAGGTTCAATTAAAGAATTGGCAGAAGCATTTCATTAAATAACATAACCCAGAGCCAACTGTGTGATGTAACCAAAATATTATACAAGCATCCCCCAACTTTGCCCTCAACCTGGGCTGCAAATGTAGTTTGTTCAGTAATATAGGTTTATATTGCCAAAACAAAAGCAACAAAATAAGTAGAAGAATAAACATCCCAAAAGCCACGGTTGCACCACATGCTAGATATGATAAAAAATCAGCTGATCAACACCTATAGAACTTAAACTGACTTCATAAGCATAAAAGCTTATATGAGTGCTAAGGTACTAAGATTTTACCATATATTTATAGTTTTTAGGCGTTAACTATAACCGTCAAAGAATTTGTAGTTTTTAGGCGTCATCTATAACCATCGTGTTATCAATATATCAATAGTATAGAATTAGATAAACATATGCATGCCATGATATTATTCAACGACGACGCTAGCATGTATGGGAGCAACCCTTAAAATCATAGACGAGAATGATATCAGCTTGTGGTCATGTGGCGACTAGTAATAACCCCACCCTTATTACATCATATCGCTATTTTTAAAACTATAGTTATTAAAAACGATAGGCGCACCGAGGCTCCAAATGCCTATTAGAGCCTAGGTATGAGGCAGACGCTGTCAGAAAAAATTGAAAATAGCATAGATAATTAATTCTAAATTCAATGTAGGCAATTGAAATTTATACCTTATAAACACTAAGATAAAAAAGATCGATAAACATCTACCCTTCTAAAAACTATAAAAAAATCTACCAAATATTAAATAATCATATAATAGTACTAAATAAGAAAATTTAACAAAAGTTAGATATACATAAACTATGTACTTTTTCTCAAGATTCCACCACCAAAATAATTTGTCAATATCTAATTCGAAACTTACAATTGCATGCAAGATTTGTTAGTGTATTATAATCAAGAAAATGTACAAAAGTAACAAAAGTTAAAATTTACTATCAAATAATATTTGAATTGAATGTCAAGTCAATTTGAAAGAAAAAAAAGGAAAAAAAAAGAGAGCTGAAAAAAGAAATTGAGAGAGAAAGAATGGAGAGAAGAGAGCATGACACAGGTGAAAATCAAATAGATAAAGAGAGGGTCATGAATTGTGATATGCACAAGAACAAGATGAGGATGAGGATAAATAGGAAACTAAACTGAAATTCAAGACCCAACATAATCGCATGTTAATTTGTATAAAGGCTTGTTTCTTCATTTTCAATCTGGCAAGAGATAAGGTTTTATTTTTAAGTTTAAAGTTTTTAATTAGGTTTGCCTCTATTTTTGACGTTAAACAATTTGTATACATTAGACGGCTCAAATCGCATCAAGAAAAATCAAGAGTTAAATGACGCGCAAGAGGCGTGGGCAGCCTCTTCTCGAGGCGCATGTAGGTGACACTTTATTAAACTCGCCTCTTCTCAATATATCTAAGGCACATGAACTGCGCCTATTGGCGCGTTGGGCTTAGGCGCGCCTTTAACAATTATGTCTAAAACTACCAATAGTCACGCATACCGTTCAAACCAATAATCATGCAATAATATAACATAACAATTTTTCCCAGATTGTTATCTATGGTCAAGTAAAATTCATTATCTTCACATATCATCGATAATTACCAAGAAATAAGAATTTTAAAGCCATTTTAAGTAATCAAGTATCTAAGACTCACCATCAAAAGATGCAACACAAAGCAATGTGAGACTCCGACATAGAGTTAATTCGAACCTATTACAATACATAGCAAACAAGCTACATATTACTAAACATTTCATGAATGGTGGCCTCTAGCCTTAGTGTGGTTATGTACTAAATTTTATCAAGTTTGTGTATTATACTAAAATAAAAGTTGTCTTCTTTTTATTATCATTATTTCATGTATATATATTTTTATATATATTTTCTTTTCCAACATATTGGTCCAAACTACAAAGCTTATTTATATATTATTACTATTATTATTGTTACCTAACATGTTCAAGTTTATGGCTTACTATTATTATTATTGTGTAAAACCTACGATAACAACTTTATTGCTTTTTTTTCTTCTTATCATTTTCTTTTGTTTGCCTCTATTTTACGATTATGACTCCAAATCCATAACTTCCCATTGTTTTGATTGTTAAGATTAATGCCTTGGTTTCATTGTAATTCTTTTTATTTGTATGTCCTTTTATTTGTTTTGTATGCTTTAAATATTGCTGGATGATTACCAAATGTATGGCTACGATTAGATATTAAAAAGTGTTTTAAGTATCTAGATTGGTTTTTTTGAAATCAATTGAGAACCCGAGAGCAAGTGCTAGAGCGCCTCTGTTTGGCTCTCCTGTTTTCATTTGATGCCTCACGTTATGCGTTGTCATTTAATTTCCTATCCTATTTTCTTTATTTTCTGCCCAAGTAGTTGGTAATCAAAAGCCAACATTGATAACAGTAAAAAGAATGCACGTATAAAGGGAGGAAAGGAAATGGTTGTGGTCGCGAGGTGGCCCAAGGGGTGAAAGTTGATGGCATCTGGCGGGATTTTAAGAGTGGATAAAACTATGCATGTATGTATAACAATAAACAAAAAGGATCCTTCATGATGCGGTGGTATAACTCATAAGGTAGTGATGCGGTATTTCTATGTTTGTGTGAAGGAGAGAGAGAGAGTGGCCAAAAATATATTTGTTTCCAACTTTGAGGCAAATTTTTCGATAAACCAGCCACCTTTAGCAACAATTGTTGGTGGCGCTGCGATGGTGGCCGCATGATGATTACAGACTCAGTCACGGTGATGGCTTAACAATCCTGTAGTGCCAACAGTAGGTGGCTGAAGGTGGCTCAGTGGCCATGAAACACAAAGATTTGTAGAGAGAAAGTGGGCATGGCCTTGCATGGTGGTTTTTGGTGGCTTGGGTGGCGAGGTGGTTGTGTTCTGAGTTGGGGGGGTTGGTTTCGAGCGTGAGGGAGGGGATGCTGGTGCTGGCGCGAGAGAGGGAGGATGGTGCAAAGGTGGTGGTGCACTAGTGTGGGGAAAGAGGGAGGAGGTGGCAACGGGTGGTGGGACTAGAAGTGGGTGTGCGTTGGTTGGGGTGTGGGGGTCGAAGGAAAAGGAGAGGGAGGAGGGAGAGCCATCGGCGTAGGTTGGGTTTGCCGATCTAAGGTGGTAGTCTGGTGGTAGTCAACATCGACGTAGGGTACTACCGGTGGTGGTGGTTGGTTGGCCGTCCCCCCTCCTCTTTTGTTGTTCCCTCTCTTTTTCTCTAAACTCTCTCTCTGTCTAACCTACCACCCAAGTTGCCTTCTGCAGATACATGAACAGAAAAAGATGGAAAAGGGATCCTATATATAGGAGTGTCCTAAGACGTGTCTGTGGGTAAAAAATGCAAAAAGCCAATTGTCTCATTTGTCAGTAAGATTTAAATTGTGCGAGAGATTTAACTATAAATTTTTTAATTTTAGAAAATTCTAAAACTTTACTGTAAGCTAAGAATAATATTTCAAAAATTATTGTGAAATTAGAATTTTGAAAAAAAAAATCTCAAATTTTATTTTCAGGCTTTCGGTCAATTATTTGCTTATCGAGTAATTGATCTGGGCTAAAAGTACTTAAGGTAGTAGTAGAGTTAATGAAAACTTATAGGTTACTTTATGACTTTTGTTTCAAGTTTAGAAATTATAAGGTTCGTCGTTTTGTAACATTTAAGTTAGTTTCGTGTTGTTTTGGGTCATTTTTAGTCCTCTCATTTGCGTAGGTTGTCGTAGTTGTACTGACTTTGATAAGAAACCTATAGGCATTCTTATGAATTAATTATGTGAGAGTGCCGCTACGGGTTATTAGAAACTTATAGGTATCTCAGGAATTACGTTTCACAACTTGGGCTTCCCTTAATTTTCATTAATAGATGTGTTGCATAGATTGTAAAGGTTGCTTACTGGGTTACTTCGAATTTTCTGAACGCTAAAGTTTAGTTTCATTAAACATGTTCTGAATGGTTGGGGTGTCACGAGTCCCTAGTTGGTTCTTTGAGGTGTAAAGCTTGGAGTGTCACATGAGTCCATAGTTGGTTTCTTAGCGTAGTAAAAAGCAGACAGCGATAGCTAGACTAAGTGCAGAGGCTGAGCATAGGGCTATGGCTCCAAGTATTATTAAAGGATTTGAGGATTAAGGGCGAAAAACTTGTGAAGTTGTATTGTGACAATAAGGCTGCCATTAATATTGCTCATAACCAAGTGCAACATGACAGAACGAATCATATAATGATTGAGAAATATTTCATTAAGGAAATACTGTGCAAGAGTTTAACTTATATGCCTTTTGTGAAATTCGAGCATTAATTAGAAGATATTTAGATTAAAGGATTTAGTAGTAAAGTGTTTCATCTGATTGTATGCAAATTGGGTATGAAAAATATTTATGCATCAACTTGAGGAGGAGTGTTATGTTAGGGGTATTGCTGTACTTCGGTCTTATTATATAAATAACAGTAGTAAGAGAGCTAACCTTAATTAGCTATCTAGTTCACTGCCACAATAATTCTCTCTCTAACTTTCTCTCAATTTCTCTAACTCTACAATAATCTTAACATAAACAAATAAGACAAGTGTGTCTATGTTAAAAACGCCGACAAAGGTTATGTCATTGTTATTCTTTTTGTTGATGATATGCTAATCATATGTAGTAATAATCAAATGATTAAAAGTACAAAGAAAGTGTTGAATAAATAGTTTGACATGAAAGATATGAGAGTGATAGATGTTATACTAGGAGTGGAAATTTCTATAACATCTTATATATATGTCTTGTCTCAATCATGTTATATTGAGAAAATATTTGGAAAGTTAACCAAGGATGATGATCATCCAATGAGAACATAGGTAGATGTAAATCTTTGTCTAGCCAAGAATACTAGTGAAGGTATATCTCAATTAGAATATTCCAAAATTATTGAAAGTTTAATGCACTTAATGAACTGCACACGTTCGAATATAATGTATCTAGTTGAGTAGATACACCAATAACCTAAGAGCAGATCACTCGAAGGCGATAGTTAGAGTTCTTAGATATTTAAGATATACTCGCAATTATGAGTTATGTTATACAAAATATCCAATAGTATTAGGTTGTTGTGATGCCAACTAGATACTAGACACGGAAAACTCAAAACTCACAAGTGAGTATGCCTTTACTTTCAAAGGTACAGCTGTGTCTTGGAAATTTTTTAAATATATATGCATCGTTAGGTCAACGATGGAATCTAAGTTTATCGCATTAGATAAAGCTGCGGAAGAAGCGGAATGACTTCATCATTTCTTTAAAGATATTCCAGTTTGACCAAAACTTGTGCCTGTAATCGACATTTACTGAGATAGTCAATTTGCAATTGACAGGGCGAAGAGTAATATGTATAATGGTAAGTTACGACACATACGTCGTAGACATATTACTGTTTAATAACTGCTCTCAAGTGAAATTATTTTCACTGAGAATATGAGGTTAAAAGATAATATAACAGATCCACTAACCAATGATTTGATGACAGAGCAAGTAAACTGTTCATAAGAATTAGTTGACTAGAGATATGAAGATTTAAGTTCAAAAGGACAACCGAATTATGACTCTAAGGGGAACATTAGGGAGATCATCTCCTACATATTTTTATGATGAAATAGTGATATCTGTAGCATGACTCAGGATAAACTATGCTTTTAATGATTCTTTTACCTTGGATTTTCAAGTGGGGTATTGTAGGATACTCTTAATAAGAATCACCTATATGAGTGTGAACTGAACCGGTTCTATGAAAATTATCAAGGATAAATTTTCTAGAGTACTTATAAGAATCAGAAGTTATTCAGGACCAAAATGAACACAAGCGTGAGAACCAAGATGTGTTTGAAAAGATTCTATGTGAACTCTATTATTTTGACTTACACAAACGGTTGAATAGTTCATGACAACATGTTCGCTGATTAGCCGATAGGTCTGATAGTTTTTTTTTTTTTTATAAAGGAAGGTTCAAAGCCAATGCTATCTATCTTATGGAAGTTTTTTTTCTAAAATTGTACTCTCAGTATCTACTGGTTGTTGCATTTCATTTTTGTCAAATTCCATTCATGTAGAGATTGTTGGAAAAAGGGATCTTGAACAAATTTTTAGCTAACTTTAAAGCTAGATATCTATGGGTTCCACTAATCTTTTTGAGTGGTTCCAAGTGGTGATTTCTTTACTTGCATAAGTAGTTTAACTATGGATTTTACGTTGTACAAAATCAGTAATGGGTCAATGAGAAATTGCCATTTGAATATGGTGAAGTTGGTAACAAAATGGTCTATCCTACGGTGGTTGAAGAGCAACCATTTGAGTGGCATACATAATCCAAATTGGATTTGGGATCCAAGTTTTGTGGTTAGGGGAGGATCTACTCAAGTGTGGGTTTGAGCTTGAACCCAAATATCACGCCCGCGCTGCCGTCTGCTTGTCCAGCCAATTGCACTGCCGTGGCGCCGAGCCGGGTCTTGTCGAGTTGGGGTCTGGGGTCTGGGTTGTGGGTAAAAAAGATCCTTATCTTTTTATTGAAAAATCTATTTGATAATATTTTATTAATAGATTTTAGGGGTTTTAAATTTTGTTACCGCTTTTAAGCGTTGGAGTTTGAACCGGTGCGTATCTGTTGGCAGGTTTAACTGCCAAGCCGAGCCGGTGCGTACCGATTTAGAAGTGTGTTCGTGACTGTTCGGCCCAGTCCGAACAGGTGCATCTGGGGCCTATATAAACAGGCCATCCACCCAGTTTCCAGTATCCAATTTTCTGCCTTCTTCCTCCTGCGTTCTTCTGCATAAGCAGTATCCTCCTGAGAGCTTGCAAGCACAGTTCTGGTTCACCGAACCTGTAGATTATTGTGTTGCTTTTGAAAGTGTGAAGACCATTGCGTCTTGGGAGACATATGCTGTTCAACTCGATGCACTGTAACAAGGGCGAGCTTTGTCTTAAGGATATTTGTGTTATGCACAAGCCTTGGTCTAAACAAGTTTATGCATTTAAATGCTTCTTTTTTTTTTTTTACAGTTCTAAATTTTTTTTTCAGTTTCACACACACGAGAGCACTACAGATTGTCCAACAGAGAATGTTGAGATGGATTAGTATTGTTAGAAGAGAAGATAATTTAAAATAGAATCCATTAATAAGAAGTTAAAAGTGGCACCAATTGAAGATAAAATCGTTTGAAAAGTTATGATAATGTTCATCACCAATAAATTATTATGCATGCAAGGATGATTTATTTGATCCACATAGAGGGTGGGTAAAAGAAATGGATAAAAGCCAAGAACATGTGTTCAAACGATAAAAACAATGTGATTACTTTAAACTTAAGTGAAGACATGATTCGGAATAAACTCCATTAGAGGAAATGCCATGTATTCAACCCTTAGTCCCTTTTTAATTGGGATGAAGGGGCGTTTGGTACATTTTATTGGGGTTGCTAACTTGCTTATAGTATTTTTTGGAATCCATGCCAAGTGTTTGGTGCAGTTTCAGCTACAGCTTAAAAAAAGCATCCTAGTGCATGAGACTTCGGCTACTAAAGCAGGGTCTTGGGAGGGCTAGATGTATGCAATCTTGTCCCCATTTCTAGATATACTATTTATGTGATTTGAACTAGGACCACTACGTATGCTAACAACAAGTCTTACCATTAGATGAAGCTGCCATTTCTGTTTACAGCATCCGAGGAAATAATAGCTTAAATAAGCTGAGCAAAATTTGACTGTCCCAAGTTAACCCTTTTCTTCTGGACCTTTAGCTCAGATCAAATCTCTCATGCTTATACGTTTGTTAGATGGTCTACATTGCATATGGCATAAATACCATTTTGAGTGTCTTTATCTCTCCTCTCTTTTTTTCTTTCCTTTTTTTGTGTCATGTGTGTCAACTGGTGCAGCTTTTAACTCTTATAATGCACTCATTCCTTATTTTATATTTTCTTCTAACATCAGGCATTCATGGTGATGTTCTCCTTTTTAGCTACACTACTGATTCATCTCAATGTTCTCTTTTAGCTACCTTGATTTTTTCAAACTTATTATTCCTTAACCATTTGACAGTCAGTATCATATAACAATGTTAGGATTGTAGCAATTTTGTAGAACTTTCTCTTCAACTTGGCAGATGTTCTTACAATTGCATAACAATCTTGAAGCACCTTTTCATTTTAGTGATCCTACTTATGTCCTTAGGTCACATTTTGCTATTAAGTTTCTGAAGTCAATGCTTCGTTTCTATGTCGCATCCTTACATCTAATAGAAAAGCTACAAATTGTTGTCATGCATGCTAGTAAAACTCTTTGGTTTCTCTTCATTGTCCCCGCAACTATTGTACCAATCTCTGCCATAGATGCATAACCTACGATACCTGAAAGGGCTGTTTTATTTTGTTTCCCCCCCCTCCCCACCAAATTTTTATATCAACTGAAAGTGTTGTAAAATATAAATATAACAATGATATCGAATGCTGTTCATAGCACAAATTAACAGGGTTCACTGAACCCAACCATTGATTGAGCACCTAAAACGTCACATGTATATTAAAATATTTTACAAGTTCGGTTGATTTAGCTGAACCCCTTCAGTTGAATGTGGCTCTGCCCTTGACTAGATCAGGGATGGATAGAGGAGCACTTATGTCAGGTACCCTGAAACTTGGCTTCACAGTAAGGAGATTTGGTTCATTGTATGGGGCGAAGAAATGTTTAATTTGATTCCTACTGCTTGCATAGAGGTCAATATTATATTATTTGACACTGTCAAGATGCACGTATGCACTACCAGACTCCATTCCACATTTCCACTAGCCAAGGTCTACAGATCACCGCCTTCTTTAAGGAATGTGGAAGATCCTTGTGGTTTACTTCATGAAATTTTTGTTTCAAAATTGAAGTTTTCTGATTTTTTATGTTCCAGTTTCAAGCATTCTAACTGGGGTAATCTCTTCACGTTTGACAGATGGCTTCCATGTTTTGTAAGGAGGTAGTCTCGACTTGTTAGATCATTTCATGACCGTTGTAGTATGATATTTGGACCAGGAGTCCCTGTTCTTGAAAATACTTATGAACAAAAGGGTTAATGTTTTCATTGTAGTCGAATATACCATGTAAACTTAAGTGCCAAATGCATCATTCGAAAACACAGCTCAAATCCACTGAATTAGTTCATTGGTCCCACCACATCCTCTGGGCTCTAATTTTGTTTGTTGCCGGGTTCTAATTATTGACTAGTTTTGGAGGGTGCAATTGAAGGTTAAAGAAAGTATTTTTGTTCCCTTGCTTTTATTTGGTTATTTCCTGGTATCTTTGGTTGGATGGTTCCATACTTATTTAGATTAAATTATCATCACAGTTTTATCTCCAGCTGGTCAAAATAATGTTACTTCAAACTGAGGAATAGAACTAAAGTGAAATAGCTTTAATATGGAGATCTTATGTCAATTAAATGAACAATGACAGAAATTCTATGATTTAGGCGATTCTGGCAACCTTTGGAGAAGGGGAAGATTTGTAATCCCCATTGCTTGGTTGCTCTGGCTCCCACTCTTGTCCCTAAAGAGCTTCCAGTTCTGCGACAATAGATTCTTGCAACATGGGTGAAAGTGATCTCCCTAAAGCGCTTGATCAAGTCAATGACATGTTCGACAAGTTCTTGGTATGATATATGAGTTGGGATTCGGGAAAGGAATAGGGATGGATTCCTATGGAGCATTAAATCTAGCAGCCAGGCAAAGATTATTAAGCTTGCATCTTAATCTAGACTGTTCACGGTTTAGTAAGGTTATTCATGAGTGATTCTCTAGTCTAGTAACTCTTATTAAGTATGCATTCTTGCCCTTTGTAGACTGCTTACGCCTCCAACTCTGAGATCGTGCCTTACAATCCCTCAAGGGGGAGACGTGGAGCTTGCTTGCCGACTTAGGGTTCCAAACCTTAATCAACGAACATATATTTTACAGCTTGAAATTATAAATTTACCAATATTTATAACTTATATTTAAAGTTATAATTATATTTTTTCAGTTATAATTCGGAACATTATAAATTCGACTACACTAAACATTCTCTTAGTTGATGTTCTAGTACTTAATTTTTTTGATGAAAGAGATTTCCAATATACTGATTGTCATTTTGTTGAGGGAAAGAAAAAATAAATAAAAGTAGCCTGGATTGGCAAAAAAGAAAAAAAAGGTATGCTGTTTTTTCTCATTCGAGAAATTTTAAAATTATATATTTTTCTCTGTGGATACTCTAATACATATTATATTCTAATTAAAAGGCAAGATTTCCCCCTTTTTAAAAAACATTTTAAAGTCTATTTTAAAAGGCAAGAATGATATTATTAAGGCGATACAAAATGTTAAAAAGTCAAAAAAAATAAAAACTGGCCTAACTTGTCAATTAAAAAAAATGAGTTACTAAACCACTTTTCCTAACCCTTTTTACTAAAAAAAAAAAAAAAAAAAACCAAAAACCAAAGAACGTTTTTAAAAAAAGCTTTGATTACCAAACAGAGCCTTATCATTCTAGACAATTATCCCATCATTTTGAGCCGACCCAAACAAAATATACTCCCAGCTTTCAACCTTTCATTTTCTTTTTGCTGACTTTTCTCTTTCCTTTTCCAT
>JAOTRH010456581.1:0-29428 GCA_034768845.1 Heliamphora exappendiculata | reverse complement strand
ATTCTCTATCATCAAGAACTAGAAAAGCTGATACCATGCTTTGAATCGGTGATTTTCACTCATGTACCAAGACTGCAAAATAAGTTCGCCGTTACACTGGCCACCTTAGCATCCATGATTGACATACCACCCGGAGTTCGGATGCGACCTTTGATAATTGAGCAGAAGAGAAAGCCGGCATACGAGATAACAGCCGCCATTGAAGAAAGCACTGACAGCCTTCCATGGTACTTTGACATTCAGAACTTTATAGAGAAAGGAGAATATCCTAAGGTTTCCAGTAAAAAGGACAAAAGGGCAATACGACGACTATCTACGCAGTTTATCATTTGTGGTGGTAGACTGTACAAACGAGGATATTCTAGGGTCAACAAGCTGTGTGTAAACACCAAAGAGGGCCAAGAGCTGATGAAAGAGATACACGCTGGAGTTTATGGGCCACACATGAGTGGTAACATGTTAGCCAAGAAGATCCTACGATAGGGATACTTTTGGATGACAATGGAAACAGATTGTATTCAGTTTGTGCGGAGGTGTCATAAGTGCCAGATTCACACAAATCTTATTCATGTTCTCTCATCTCAGTTGTATAACCTGACGTCACCATGGCCATTCTCAGTATGAGGCGTTGACGTGATTGGCAGAGTAATCCCGAAGGCATCCAATGGACATGAGTTTATCCTGGTGGCCATTGACTATTTTACCAAGTGGGTGGAAGAAGCCTCCTACTCGGTATTGAAGGCCTTCCATGTTGCTAAGTTTATCAAGCAAAACATCATTTCCCGATACGGGGTACCGCATGAAATTATCTCGGATAATGGCTCATATTTCCATGGAGAAGTTCTGGATCTCTTCGAGGAATACCAGATAGTGGCTCATAAGTTCTCGCCATATCGGCCACAAATCAACGGAGCAGTCGAGGCAGCAAATAAGAACATTAAGAAAATTCTACGAAAAATAATCAACTCACACAAAGATTGGCCAGAACACCTGCCATTCACACTTTGGGGATACCGAACGTCAATCAGTACCTCAACAGGAACAACGCCATACTCTTTAGTGTATGGGATCGAAGTCGTACTCCCCATTGAGGTGGAAATCCCCTCACTAAGAGTAGTGGCCGAGGCCAGTATTCCAGAAGCAGAATGGAAGAGGAACCGACTGGAAGAGTTGCTCTTGTTTGATTAGAGATGGCTACAGGCTCTGTTTCATGTACAAGGTTATCAAAGGAGGATAGCCCGAGCATTCAATAAGAAGGTCAGGACTCGGGACCTCAAAGAAGGAGACTTGGTCCTCAAGGAAATCAGAGCTCCTATTTTTTACCCAAGAGGCAAGTTCAAGCCAAATTGGTCTGGACCGTTTCTCATCAAAACCATCATGACCGGTGGTGCAGTCATTATCATAGACTTGGATAGCAATGCATTCTCAACTCCAGTTAACCTTGATCAGCTCAAAAAGTAATATCCCTGAGGTAAAAATAAAGATAAAATAAATGCTCGCTGAGTTAAAAATTAAAAAGGCAACTCAGGCAAAAGTTAGAGCAGCCCGCAAGACCAAAAACCCGAAAGGGTGACCTTGGCAAAAGTTAGGGCATTACAAAAAGGAGAGTGTCAATACCCGACTGAAAACCGAACCCGAACTATGTTAAGGCCTGGTTCTACCTTTTTGGGATACGTAGGCAGCTTCTTTCAAGAAGTCTGGCCACATTCTTTATTTTTAGCCATCTTTGAATCTGAATAAGATCAATACGAAACTTTTTAAATTCTAGTAATAAAGTCATTAAGATTATGGATAAAATTAAACCATCATAAACATCAAGTGGGAGTTTTTTTCATTACTTTGATCAGAGCTACAAAGTTCTTAAATAAAGGGAGGGAACGCAAGTCCCAAACTCTAAAAATAAAAAAAATAAAAAAAAGAAGCTGTGAAATTTTTTAAAACAAAGTAGAGGTTCTCAAATCCTCCTCCTTTTCACCGCTTGTTTCCCCTCTTTTATGTTTTTCTTCTCCTTATCTTGTGTCAACCATGTCATGTATTCAGCAGAAAAATCGGGACACTGCAACTCGTGCATCTCCATCAATGAGCGAGATGGCTAGGCATCCAGATACTGTGCTAGAAAAGGAGCCCGCAGTGGAGAGGAAAACAAATAGCCTCGAATACTGGGAAATACGATCTAACTTCACCCGAACTGCCGCATGATCCTATGAGGGTAGTAGAAACTAGTCTGACATAGACCAATCAGCAGAACGCCAGGGTGATCCAAAGTGGTTAGAGTCATAGCAGGAATCCGCCACCAAGGGCACTGCCAGGTAATTTCTAGACCGGTCAGAGAAGAAAGATATTGTCGCCAAGATGCCTTAGTATCACATATCTAATAACGTGGGCGGTAAAGAAAAGCAGCCATTGTGTCTATTAGTGGGAGGCTTATGTACAAGGTTCACCTTCTCCATCAGCCAGATCTATAGCAAAAGTTAAAATAGTAAGGGAAAGGCTTTGCAGTATAACAGAGAACTTAATACAGAGGAAGATGTTTAGATCACCTGGAGAAGTAAAGGGCTGCCAGCAAAGGTGGTGGTTTCGCCACAATGAACATCATCCAAGCGCAGGAGTGTCTTAGCCAAAACCAGGGGCACGAAGTCTCTCCCCATCCACATTTGGCCAGCAATGTCAACCAAGGCACAACTAACCCGCCCATCAGGAGGGACAAGGAGATACTGGGCAAGGAGGTAGAAGCAAAGTGCATAACGGCGCCGCAGCTGAAAGTCTAGATCGCTGAGGTCACCAATAGGATGAAACCTCTCAATTAGCCATGAAATGTCGAGATAGTCACCTGAGGTCAGACGTGAATCCTCCATCTTAAACAAACCACAGAGTTGCATCACCTGTTGCTGAGCAGAGAGAAAGGGAGTGGGAATGACAATGAAACTCCGCGGAGTCAAGTCCAAGATGGAATAAAACTCCTCTACAGTCGGACATAGTTCCTCGAGACCAAACCGAAAGATGTGAGATTGCGGATCCCACAGTTGTGTAGTAGCTATCAGTAAAGGTCTATTAATATTCACAGTCCTCAATGAGAAATGGGCATTAAGGCCAAAGGGGACGAAGTTCAAATTTTTGATATGAGAGAATTCCTCAATCCATGAAGAAAGGGGATTAGCCATCTAAGTCCGAGCAATAGCAAATGGGGCCTCCAGGGCTATATTTATAAGGTTGAAAAGGGCGAGAAATTGAAATTTTAGCAAAAAGGACAATCAATGTGGTGACCGCCACCTTGTGAGTCGGCGACCGCCAACTCAAAAAGAACAGTACGGTGACATCATCCCTTTGACTAGGCGACCGTCACCTTGTCAACCGTCACGTCGTTTACATCACGGCGACCGCCAACTCCAAAGTTGGCGGCCCTGTGTCAGTTTGCCATCACGGGTTTCTAGGGTTTTATGGGGCCTGTTTGGGTGTTTCTAATATATGCATGTATTTTCTTTTGACTTCATGAGTATTATTTTCAAAAATGATATACAAAAATAATAATAATAATATTTTTTTGACTTTTTCAGGATAAATTTAATTTTAAGTCATAACTTGGCTTTTAAATTATCCCGTGCCCCGTTTTGAATTTTTAAGTCTTAACTCGACCTCTTAATTCTCAATCTTTCTTCCCTATAAATCAAAAATTTTCAACCGTAGCTTGGCTTTCGATCACTTTAAAATATTTTCCAAAACATCTTTTGAATTTCCTTATTTTTGACCCCTAAATCCCAACGCCACAAACGGTTTTTTAGCTCTATAGCCTTTGACCGAAAAGGGCTTCTTGGTCATCTTACCCTCTAAGCAAGATTCATAGACTGAAAGTGCCTCCACTTTCAATGAACTCAAAGGTCCATCTGCTACTAGTCTGTTTATCCTTTTTAGATTAATATGACCCAAGCGTAAGTGCTAAAGAAACGTTTAGCTCATTAAAGAAGAAAACTTTCTCTTATATGGTAAAGTAGATGTGCTATTCATTTCAATTAGTTGCAGTATAGGAGAGATAGAAGATACAATATACAGATTATCCACCAATATGCCAAAACGAATAAAATGTTTATTTTTCTTCAAAACGAGAGAGTCACCAAAATGAACAGAATATTTAAACTTGAAACTGAAAATAAATTTTTTCTAATCGAAGGTACATAAAGACAATCTCTTAAAAGTAGTAACCTATCTCTACTAAAACTAAGAGTGACATCTCACACTGCAACTACTGCCACCCTTGTATTATTGCCCATGTGTAGGTAAATTTTTCCATCACTGAGCTGCTTGATTTTCTGGAACCCCTCTAAAGAATTGCAGACATGATTAGTGGTTACCGTATCTACATACCAAGTACCAGTAGATAACACCGCTAAACATGTGTTCAACAACTAGTGAACATAAATTACCTTGTTTGTTCTGCTTACTGAGGAAAGTAGGACACTGCTTTTTCCATTGCCCAAACTGGTTACAGTGATAGCACTTGCCTCTCGATTTCTTTACACTAGCTTTTGGTCCTTTAACTGCTTTTAGACCTGTGTTTCCCTGTGTCTGAATATTTTTCTTCTTCTTGCCTTTCGATTTAGATGAAGAACCATTCTCAGCCACATACACATAACCTGGCTTCCTAAGAACACCCTCGGCTACTTGAAGTTCCTTAGGAAGTTCTGCCAGTGAGTAGCTGAGCTTATTCATAGAATAGTTCATGCAGAACTGCTAAAAACTTTCAGGCAGTGACTGGAGTATGATATCAACCTGGGTTTTTCTGTCAATTTTAGCTCCAAGGATCTCTAGTTCATTAAGAAGACTAATCATCTTTAGAACATGATCCCTAATTGGTGTACCTTCAGTCATGTTTGCATTCATTAGAGATCTCATGGCCACCTGCCTAGCAGCACGATTTTGATCCTCAAACATTTCTTTGAGATTCATCATCATGTCATAGGCATTGGATATAGACTGATGTTGATGCTGCAAAACATTTGACATTGGAGCCAAAATGTAACAGCGAGCCATCTGATCAGTTTTCTGCGACTTCTGATGGGCCTGGGTTTTCCTTTCGGTAGTCCCCTCATCAGGTACTGGTGGACATATCTTCGTTAAAACAAACTTATAATACTCAACAGTTAATACAATGTCTAAGTTTTGTTTTCAGTCAATATAGTTTGGTCCCGTAAGTTTAATTTTTTTTTTAGAATGGAAGTTAGTGGGTTGAAAGCCATTTTAATTCTAAGAATCACATAATTAAATAAAATCATTAATTATGATCAACAAAATTTTGAATTCATTTTAATTTGGTTCCCCCTACCATTTTAAAATTAATTCGCCAGTAGCCTACTAACCTGTGAATAACATGCCACGTTGGGTGGACGTCTACTATCCATCATAAAACCAAACATGCCAATTCTTTTTAATTTTACTATCTAAGCAACTGACCATGCCAAGTAAAATTAAATAGTTGACATAGTTTGGGTTCAGTATATAATAGCAGTGACTCAGTTGGATAAGATAATATTATATACAGCTAAGTGTTAATCATCACCTAATCCCAAATTAATCGCTTCGCAATGAACCCTTCAGTAGAAGAAGTGATCCACACTAACAATTATTCAGAATTATCCCTAAAGGAGGTTTGTACTGGCGATACCGCAACTAATCTGTCCGTTGGGGAGAAAGGCCTTACTGCCGACACTCAGGGTTTAATTGCATCGCCTATAAACTGGTGATGGAGACCGCGGGATTTATCTGTGAATAAATTCCCTCTCCCACTTAGATTTTTAAAATATTTTTTGAGGGTTATAAACATCCGTTTAAATAAAATAAATTTATTAATTTTGAAAGTCACACGATTTAAAAGAATCAAACATCTTTCCGTGTACACGATTTCAAAGATTCTGGTTTATCAAACCATCTTTCGAAAGTCACACGACTTGAAAGAATCAAATATCTTTCCGTGTATACGATTCTAAAGATTCTGGTTTATCAAACCATCTTTTCATGTTTCAATGCGTAACAAATAAAATTTAATTAATGCACAATTTTTTCTCTAGCTTTTCAGTTAAGGTAGTGATTAAAGACATTTATTTATTTTATTTTTTCATTTCACATTTTTTGAAAAGTAATAATTTATTTCGATTAAACATTTTTTCATTTAATTAATTCAAAATTTAGAATTAATTCTCACGTTTTTTCAAGATATCTTATTTTTAAAAAAATAATCTTAAACGTGATATTTTGTAAAAAAAATATCTAAATTTTTTTCATTTAATTAATATTAATTAATTAAAAAATTTTAATTTTATTTTTCATTACAAAATATTTTAATTAAAACTGAATATTCGAATTAATTAAATTAACAGAAAAAATATAATTAATATTTATTGTCAACGCAATTAAAATATAAAAAGTAAATTAAATACAAGATAAATATCAATTCTAATTTTATGATCCGATTGAGACTCAATAGTTTCAGTCTCCTGTTAAGATAAGTTTCAATAGCTTAGTTTTTATTAGCTTTTTATGTTTCCGTGCCCAAGTAACATAGGAGATCTCGATTTTATATGATAAACTATAGCCCCACTAACCCCACAAAAACTGCCGGCATATGCGCTAATGGAAACTGCGGCTGGTTGTGTTTGCTTGGAATTAAAACACTTTCATTTTTGTAAATCCCGAGCATCAAGACTGTTTCGGAAATATGCGCTTCAGCCAAAAAAAAATCAGCACACAAACCGCCTAGGTTTGTGCCACGTTTAGCGCTATTGCTTGGGAATAAAATCACTGTTGCCGCACCACTATTTGGGATTGCCGTTGCTTTTGGGAATTGTGCACCACTTGGAAAGCTGCCAGCCACATCAGCAATTGCTTTTTGCGCTTGGAAGATTGTTGATTTGGCACAATCAGTGTGGCGCACTAGCGCTGTTTGGATTGATCTCACCCTTTTTTTCTTTCTTTCTTTCTTTAATCTCTTCTGAAAGACACCAACAACCGGCACTGTGAATGGGTGCCACTGTTTGCTTTTTGATTGGAAATTACACTGAAGATTCATCACATAGGGACTGCCCCACCACTTTTTTTGTAAAAACACTGAGCCGTATTTAGCGCTTTTTGCCTCAGTCTGGTAACCTGTGAATAGTATGCCACGTTGGGTGGACATTTACTATCTCTCATAAAATCATATAGGCAAATTCTTTTTAATTTTACTATTTAGACAACTGACAATGCCAAGTAAAATTAAATAACTAATATAGTTTCGGTCCAGTATATAATAGCAGTGACTCAGTTGGAGAGGATAATATTATATACAGCTAAGTGCTAATTATCACATAATCCAAAATTAATCGCTTCGCAATGAATTCTTCAGTTGGAGAAGTAATCCACACCAACAATTATCCAGAATTATCCATAAAGGAAGTTTGTACGGGCGATAGCGTAATTAATCTGTTCATTGGGGAGAAAGACCTTACTGTCGACACGTATGGTTTAATTGCATCGCCTACAAACTAGTGATGGAGACCGCGGGATTTATCTGTGAATAAATTCCCTCTCCCACTTGGATTTTTAAAATATTTTTTGAGGGTTATAAAAATTCGTTCAATTAAAATAAATTTATTAATTTCGAAAGCCACACGATTTGAAAGAATCAAACATTTTTCTGTGTACACGATTTCAAAGATTCTATTTTATCAAATTATCTTTCGAAAGTCACATGATCTGAAAAAATCAAACATCTTTCCGTGTATACGATTCTAAAGATTCTGATTTATCAAACCATCTTTTCATGTTTAAATGTATAACAAATAAAATTTAATTAATACACAGTTTTTCTCCAGCTTTTCAGCTAATGTAGTGATTAAAGGCATTTGTTTATTTTATTTTTTCATTTTATATTTTTTGAAAAATAATAATTTATTTCGATTAAATATTTTTTTATTTAATTAATTCAAAATTCAGAATTAATTCCTATGTTTTTTCAAGATATCTTATTTTAAAATAAAATCATCTCAAACGTAATATTTTGTAAAAAAAATATCTAATTTTTTTTCATTTAATTAATATTAATTAATGAAAAAAATTTAATTTCATTTTTTATTACAAAATATTTTAATTAAAATCGAATATTTGAATTAATTAAATTAATAAAAAAAATAAAATTAATATTTATCATCCACACAATTAAAATATAAAAAATAAATTAAATATAAAATAAATATCAATTCTAATTTTATGATGCAATTGAAACTCTTCAAGAGTTTCAGTCTCATATTAAGATAAGCTTCAATAATTTATTCTTTATTAGTTTCTTATCTTTTTGTGTCCAAGTAGCATAGGAAATTTTGATTTTATTTGATAAATCATAGCCCCACTAACCCCACCAAAACTACCGGCATATGCGCTGATGAAACCGCAGCTGGTTGTGTTTGCTTGGAATTAATACACTTTCATCTTTTGTAAATCCCAAGCATCAAGACTATTTTGGAAATATGCGCTTCAGCCAAAAAAAAAATAGCACACAAACCGCCTAGGTTTGCGCCACGTTTAGCGCTATTGCTTGGGGATTAAATCACTGTTGCCACACTACTATTTGGGATTGTCGTTGCTTTTGGGAATTGTGCACCACTTGGAAAGCTGCCGGCTACTTCAGCAATTGCTTTTTGCGCTTGAAAGATAGCTGATTTGGCGCAATCAGTGTTGGCGCACCAGCGCCGTTTGGATTGATCTCACCCTTTTTTTTTCTTTTTCTTTCTTTCTTTAATCTCTTCTGAAAGACACCAAAAACAGGCACTGTGAATGGGCGCCACTATTTTCTTTTTGATTGGAAATTGCACTGAAGCTTCATCAAATAGGGACTGCCGCACCACTTTTTTTGTAAAAATACTGGGCCGTGTTTGGCGCTTTTTGCTTCAGCCTGGTAACCTGTGAATAACATGACACGTTGGGTGGACGTCTGCCAAGTAAATGGGCACCACTGTTTGCTTTTTGATTGGAAATTGCTCTGAAGTTTCATCAAATAGGGACTGTCGCACCACTTTTTTTTGTAAAAACACTGAGCCGTGTTTGGCGCTTTTTGCCTCAGCTTTAATCCTCATCGATGTTCTTCAACTATTCTTGGTTCTTTCCTTTTTTTTTTTATTATGTAAAATTAAAAAAAAATACAAGAACTAGAAATTGAAAAATAATAATTTTACATCGAAACCTTTGTCCCGTAAGCTTACATTCGATGTAAAAATTAATTAACCTATCACGGTAAACTCCCGTGATTAAAAAAAATTAATTAATCATCATCCACGCATTCAATCAAACATGAAAATAATATATGATCATAAAATCGGGATTAGAACGTCTGCAAAACAAAGTTAGTACAGTTCTAAATATACCCGGCCCCGATAAACCACAAACAAAAAATAAAACGGCTCTGATACCAATTGATGGAGGCAATACTGCAAAGATCATTATTTTTGTAAAACAATTTTTGGTAAAAAATTAACTAGACAGGCAAACGCCGAAACGGGCTCCAGATAAAACTTTTGACGAAGAACGATCAAAATAAAACCTGTGCAACCAAAGCTAATTTTGAAAAATACGTCTTGTAGATCTAATCTTCAACTACGACTTGATTTCGAGTTGAAACTCCTGTCAGATCTTCTATCGTATTCTCTTATACGATCCTCGAACGTACTGTGGGCTACGATCCTCCGAGAACTTGTACCAGCAGAACTCTGATATATTTTTAAGTCTTGAAAGAAAAAAATAATATATCAATAATGATATTAAAATCAATCTAAACTGGTTCAGCCTACCCGCATATATATAGGGCTACAACAGTGACCTAGGGAGTATTATGAGTAAGACTTCAAGTGGAACACAGATCCTACGGGCGATTTCTGCAACTATGGAAAAACGCAGCAGTTTTTGTAATTTGCATAAAACACTGAATTACAGCTCACACCACTAAAGAACTATAATTAAACTCTAACCCATGATAATCTTAAGACCTTCTTGCATTGTGCTCCTGTTATTAAATGCTTACCATTTCTCCATACGTTAAGATTTTCGATACCTGCCAATTAAATTTAATTATTAACATATTAATTTAATTGGCATCTTGATATTCCTTAAGCCCATCCGCTTAATTTATTTGGCCGCCGAATAATCAAATCTACCTGCAGGATTTGATCCGGTCAAAACTTATAAAGGGGTATTATCAATCCCGATCTTTCGAAACGTAGATTTCATCAATAATTAATATTTGCCATATAAAAATACCGCTATCCAACTCACCAAGAATATAGACCCATATAAGATCGCACCCTCTAATGAATCAAAACAACGAATATTAAATACATGCAAATCAATAATTATTTTCGAATTAAGAGGATAAGCACTATACATAATAATCTTGGGGTGTGAATTAATTTATATAGTCAGTAGTCAGTACTAAATTAATTATCCCAAATATCCAATTCAATACACACAAAGTGTACTGGCACAGAGAGTCGGAACAATAGACGATGCTATTATCTGTTCTTCGTAACCAAGACAGGCCTACTAAAACTCTGTGCTACAGTCGTACTGATGACATGTCCATTTTCATCTAAACTGTGAACATAAAACTTATATTCTGCAAGAACCTAAAATCTTGTCTTCTGTGTGTAACCCGTATTCTACATACCAGATTAAATATTATACAGAATATCGGGCATCTATGCATAACAAATAAATGATATGCATACATTGCTCATAAAGATTCTCATAAAATAAAAAATTAATTTTAAAAATAAAATTAAATACGAAAAATATAATTTTTAGTATATCATCCTTAACAGCATAAGCCTAGTCTACACACATTTGGATTTGGGGGGTGTCCAACACATGTGTTGAAAGAGAACGCGGGTAAGTTGGAAACGAGGACATAAGTTTGTTTCTTTGTGGGGCATTCCAAGGGAATGAATGGTGGTCTATTTTATAATCCTAAGAATCAGAAGGTCAATGTTAGCACCAATGCCCGATTCTTGAAAGAGGATTATATGATGGATCACTGGCCCAATAGCAAAATTATTTTAGAAGAACTGAGAGAAAATACTAGGAGAAGGGAAGAGGAACCATAAGTCACTGATATTTTATTACCTCATCGTAGTGGGAGAATTATCGGGACTTGTGCAAATCAAAAATAGAGTGCTGATGCACAGGGTTCAGATTCTGCACAGTCTGTTACTACAAGTACACAGACACATGTAGTGTCTAGTCGTAGTGTGAGGGTTGTTCATCAACCTGACCGGTATATGTTCTTCGGAGAGTCTTTTGATTGGATCCTAACATAACTGGATATCGAGCCCTGTAACTACAATGAAGCACTACAAGATAAAGATTCATATCTTTGGCAAAGGGCTATGAATTCAGAAATAGAATCTATGTATTCCAATCAAGTTTGGGAACTTATAGAACCATCCGAAGGGATAAAATCCATTGGATGCAAGTGGATTTACAAGAGAAAGAGAGGAGTTGACGGAAAGGTTAAAACCTTCAAAGCTAGGATTGTTGCTAAAGGGTTCACTTAGAAAGAAGGGATCGACTATGAAGAAACCTTTTCGCCAGTAGCCATGCTTAAGTCTAGCCAGATTTTCTTATCTGTTTCCACACATTTCGATTAGGAAATCTGGCAAATGGACATCAAGATAGCTTTCCTTAATGGAAGTTTTAATGAGTGTATCTATATGATACAACCAGACGAATTTATGGACTTAAGCAAGTATCGAGATCTTGAAACACTCTGTTTGATCAAGCTATAAGGTCTTATGATTTTGATCAAAGTCCGAATGAGTCATATGTGTATAAGAAGCATAACAAAAATATGGTGATCTTTTTAGTACTTTATGTAGATGATATCTCGCACATCGAAAACGATGTGGGGGCATTATCTACGGTTAATGTATGATTATCTGGGCAGTTTGATATGAAGGACTTGGAAGAAGCCAGTCACATCCTTGGGATCAAGCTTGTGCAAGATCGGAAACAAAGGATGTTGGACTTATCTCAAGAAAAGTATATGAATGATATCCTTGCTGGTTTTAGCATGCAAGATTTCAAGAAAGGGTTTCTCCCTTTTAGGCATGGAATCACTTTATCTAAGGATCAGTGTCCTAAGACACCTGATAAGATAGAGAAGATGAAGGCGATTCCTTATGCTTCGACAGTAGGAAGCCTCATGTATGCTATGCTTTTCACTAGACCCGACATCTGCTTTGCCATTGGCATGGTTAGCAGATATCAGTCTAACTTAGGGCAGGAGCATTGGACTGCGGTAAAAATATAATCAAGTACCTAAAAAGGACTAAGGATTATATGTTGGTTTATCGGGTAGACAGTCTAGTACCTTTGGGGTATACAGACTCAGATTTTTAGTCAGACATAGAGCTTAGATCAGGAGACAAACTTGCAGATCATTTACAAAGAGCTTACCGGCTAAGACTTTTGATAGTCATGTAGAGGGCATGGGAGTTAGATGTATGGTAGTATAGTTTTGAGTATAAGTGGGAGATTGTTAGAGTTGGTATCCTGAAAATCATATTTTTAGTATTTAATTTTATTTTTTAATAAAATTAAATTTCTATTTTATGAAAATCTTAATGAGCAATATATGTGTATCATTTCTTTGATATGCATGTATATTCGATATTCTATATAGTATTTATTCTGGTGTGTAGAGTACGGCTTGCACACCGAAAATTAGATTTTAGGTTCTTGCAGAATATATGTTTTATGTTCACACTTTAGATGGAAATAGACATACCATCGGTACAACTGTAGCACCGAGTTTTAGTAGACCTGTCTTGGTTATAGGGAACAAATAATAGTGTCGTCTATTATTTTGACTCTCTATATTAGTACACTTTGTGTGTATTGAACGGGACATTTGGGTTAATTAATTTTGTACTAACTATATAAATTAAGTCACACCCCAAGGTTATTATGAATAGTTCTTATCATCTTAATCTTGAAATAATTATTAATTTACGTATATTTAATGTTCGTTGTTTTGATTCAGTAGAGGGAGCGATCTTATATGGTTCCATATTCTCGGTGAGTTGGATAGCGGTATTATTTATATGAAAAATATTAATTATTGACAGAATCTACGTCTCGAAAGATCGGGATTGACGATACACCTTTAAGGATGCTTATAAGTTTTGACCGGGCCAAATCCTACGGTAGATTTAATTATCTGGCTGTCAAATAAGTTAAGCGAAAGGGCTTAAGGATTATTAAGATACCGATTAAAATTAAATTATCAGTAATTAAATTTAATTGGTGGGTATCGAAAATCTTAACGTAGAGAAAAATAGTAAGCATTTAATAACATGTGCTTAATGCAAGAAGGTCTTGAGATTATGGGTCAGAGTGCAATTATAGTTCTTTAGTGGCGTGAATTGTAATTCAGAATTTTATGAAAATTGCAGAGACCGCTGTGTCTTTCCATAATTGCAGAAATCGCTAGTAGGTATCTGTGTTCCACTGGAAGTCTTACTCATAATTACTCCCCAAGTCCCTATTGTAGCCCTATATATATGCGGGTAGACTGAACCAGTTTGAGATTGATAGATCATATCTCATATATCATATATCATATTTTTTGTCTATCAAGATGAAAGATATCGAGGTTCTGCCAGTACAATTTCTCGATAGTTCGTAACCCACACTGCGTTCGAGGATCGCGTAAGGAAATACAGTAGAAGATCAGATAGGAGCTTCAACTCGAAATCAACTCGTAGTTGAAGACTAGATCGACAAAAGGTATTCTTCTAAATTAACTTTGGTTGCACAAGTTTTATTTTGATCATTTGTCGAAAAATTTTTATCTGAAGCCCATTTCAGCGTTTATCCGTCCAGTTAAGTTTTTACCGAAATTCGTTTACAAAAACAATGATCTTGATAGTTTTGCCTCCAACATTCTGGCCTTGGAATCTTGTTTTCTCCTCATCCCCGCGAATGTCTTCGCTACTGCCCCTCCATCGCCATAGTTTTTTTCTTCTTCGTAGCTTCTTCATCTACTTAAACTTCTACCATCTCTAGCACTGCCAAAATTGAGTTCATTTATGCATGGAATCAACAAATCAGGACCTAAATACCTAAACCCTAGAACTGCGGCGCTCTCCCCTGCTCTGCATTGTGTCACCCTTCTTCTCCATTTTCATTAGTAATTCATGCTTGGGAGGCAGTAGCAAGATCTAAAAATGTGGGATGTGAGGCAAAACCAGAATAGGAAAGAACCCCGAACCCCATGCTCCATTTCACTCGACATCCCTCGTCTTCTGCCTTCTCTGCCCTTTTACCGTGGGTATGGAGCTTTAGCTTGGAGCTGAATTTCTCACTCGAGATAGAATGCCCCAAACACTGAATTGGATGACGCCATTCCGGATTTGAGCCTCCTGTAATAAAAGCATCATGTCTGGATCATCAACAGGTTGAAGATTCTTACTGACCAAAATATCAGGGTTCCATTTCTTGGTGAAATTCCATGGCGCTGAGACTCCAAGAGGTAGGATCTAAACTAATTTGAGTGTTTTTCATTGATTTGTGTTGATTTTTATAAAATTGAGTAAATTTTTAAGAAACACCTTAGTCTTGGTTTGAGAGATGAATGTTATACCTAAACTTAAGCTTACAAGACTTGAGTTGCATACTAGTATTGGGATATTTAATTGGTAATTGATTCTTCTAATAATAGTGTGTATATAAATTAACTACATCAATTGGAGAGTCTAAGTTTCATAATTTGATTAAAATGCAAACAATCCTTATAATCCCAAATTAACCCTTGTTTAATTGAGTTGATTTTCATAATAGTGGGAAGTGGAATTGGAAAATGATGTCAATAATGGGATGATTGAGTTCTATAATTGGATAATTGTGGGAATGAATGGCAAAGTAGGATACTAAAGGAAAAGATGGAATCTTCTAAATTAACTATATAAGAATTGAAAGGTATCTCCATGATATTATTTCCTAGTTGATGGTTATTAGATGTAGAATGTGATGTAATGGGCATGAGCGAAAATGTTAGTTCAAGTATGGGATATAGAAGAATTGTGAAAAACTCTAGCCTATGAATAGTTTACGTAATTTGAGATTTTGTTGAACAGATTTGGCTCATTAGAATTAAATCAATATTAAATGTGAGACACGTGAATATTAGTTTGAAACTTTAGTGAGTTAATTGAATATTGTGACTTATTACATAAAGATTGAAACAATGTGTCATATAATGGGAACCTTGTGAGACCCCGACCCGTTTCTTCTTGTGAATGATTTAAATGTTGATGGGGAGTTGGAATTAATGTTCTTAAAAAGTGTTTGGTTATTTAATCGGGTGAAAGGTGTCATACGATCTCATCTGAGGTTGTTGGACTTGTGTGTATCCATGGTTTTTGAAAGAGGGTGGTTTGATTGATTGGTTTCAGGGTTTGAAAAACATTTTAAGGTTGTTTTTCAGTCAACAAAAGGGTTCAGTCGAGTGAGGGAGGCAATCCAGTTGACAAACCTGGTCACTGGAGTGTTTTTAAGCTTGGCAGAAGCTTTTCAGTCAACTGATGAGGTGTTTCCAGTCGACTGATGCCCGTCAATAGCTTTTCAGTCGACTGACCTGGGTTGTGAGACCCTGACCCATTTTCTTTTTTCGGTGTTTTTGGACGCGCATTACGTATTTTTCTTTGAGCATGCTTTATTGCTTTTGATGCATTATCGGGCTTAGAGATGCATGCGGGGTAGGTTCCCGGGATCGTGAGCCGTTGTGGTACGAATTTTGAAAATTTTCAAAAAAAAAGATATTTTTGAGCCCTATAAATATCTGGAGTTAGATATTTTTAAAAAGAAATTTTCTAAAAATTCTCCAACAAGCTTCTTGTTTTCTCTCTGCCTTCTCTCTAAGTTCTCGGGGGCCCGGGGCTTAGTTTTCAACGATCCAACAGCGGTTCTTTGCTTTTGGCACATTGGGCTACGCAACTATCCGATCAGATTTCAATTCTGGCAAAGCTCAATTTTGCACGTGGTTTGAGGCGTCGAGTTTTTAACTCACCGAGGTAGGATTCTAGACCTGTATATTTTATAAGGGTGCTATGTGTAATTGGGTGTATTTTTACCGATCGGATTGCTGTATATCTTATTTTCTGTAAAAATTGGATTTTTGAGTTAAAAATCGGTTTTGTGTCGATTTTGGTGGATGAAATCGTGTTTTGAGAGTTTTTTGCATGGTTTTGGTGTTTGGCTTGGATGTGTGTACATCCATGGGTGTTAATTATATGTGGGTTGGTAAGTTTATGCAAGTTTAGAAGCATTATAGTGAGTGTTTGAGAGTTTAGGGGCTTATAATTCGTCACAGGGACGTTCTGGAGAGTCTGTGCACGCTGAAGGGCGCTCAACCACCTAGCGGACACCTAGCGAGCGCTGCATTCTGGTGGTGAGGCGCTCAAGCGCTCTGCGAGCGCCTAGCGAGCGCCGAGTCCGCAGGGCAATTTTTTAGCCTTTTTCTTTTGATCATATCTCCCTCACCCGGACTTAGAATTGGGTCATTTTTGTGTTCAAATTGAAGCATTGGAAGTATTCTTTCCAGTGACACCTCTCTCACTTTAAAATTATTTTTGTAAAAAATGCTATGATTAAAAGAGTGAAGGTATGTCAAGATTTTCGAACCATTTTCACCCATTTTTGGCCTAATGTTTGGAAAAGCCTATTTTTCATCCTTGTGGGAAATTTTTATCAAATTTCTTGTTCCTTGGGAATTTGTTGTGTTATTTGGTGGTTGGTTTCTTGGTTTTCAATTAGTTTCCAATGGTATTCAGTTGATTGATTATGGGGTTAGTCGACTTAAATATTGTTGGATTTTTTTTGGGGTTCGGTTGGTTGTGTCGTGGCTTTGGGTGTTTGTTTAGGTGTCGTCCTTCAGGGTGACGTGAGTAGTGAGATGTGAGTGTGAGATGTGGATGTGAAGCACGGTTGTGCGCGTGATGGTTGTGAGGAACGTGTCATGGTTTGGTTTTAAGGTGAGGTTATGGTGAGGGACCGTTTGTGGGAGTATTGTGTTGGCCTTGAGTTATGTCAAGTGTCATGGTTTGGTTTTAAGGTGAGGTTGTGGTGAGGGACCATTTCTGGGAGTTTTGTGTTGGCCTTGAGTTAGGTCGAGTGTCGTAAGTTTGTTGGTTGTGTTGGCGCGTGTGAGCGTCGGGGGATCGTATCGGTGATTTTGGTGGCATGAGATGTCGAGATAGGTTGTGTGGTGGGTGGCATCGTAGTGCAAGGTTTTATACGGTTATGAAAGAAATGCCTCAAAACCTGTTTCATCCAACCAAAAACAATAAAAAAATAATTTTGAACCAAAACCTAACTTTCAAAATATAAACCAACTTTTCATGCATTTTAAAATGGTAAAAACACATACGATTACATATACCACCATTTTAAGACATGAGAGTCTAGGATCCTATCTCGTTGAGTCAAAAACTCGACGCCTCAAAAAATAAACCTTGTCAAAATGAGATTCCGTCCAGATGAACGCATAACCCTCGGTGTATTTAGCAAGAATCCGCTACTCGATTGCCAAAAGGCAAGCCTCGGGCCCCCGAGAAGTTAGAGAGAAGGCAGAGGGTTTGGTTTGATTTCAAAACTAGAGATAGAAAATATCTTTGGAAAAATATCTAAGACTAGATATTTATAGGCTCACGAAAATATCTTTTTTTTAACTTCGCACTACAATGCCCAACGGCCTCGGGAACCAATCCCACATGCATATCTAAGCCCAATCATGCATAAAATGCATATAAACATGCAATTATGAAAATGATAAATAACGCGTCGAAAAATGCCAGAAATTTTGTCACCGAAATTTAACACAAGGTCAAAAGAAAACGACCTCATCGATCAAAATCGACACAAGCATGACAGGTGGTCAGCCTAACCATTCCTAAGATACGGTCAAACCACGGATTAGCATATTCTTTTGCATCCCTAGGATCAGGGATTAGCATATCCTTTTGGCCTAAATCACGGCCACGGCCACGGCCTCGACTACGGTCTTGTCCTCTCCGCGTAGACACCACATCTATATGAAAGCAACATAACCACATAAGCTTTCATGCATCATGTTATCACTTAACGTAAAACACATAATCATGCTAACACATAGCCATTCAAGATCATGCTAAACAAGCCCCCGAGGAGAACCGATAAGAGTAACGCATCAATTTAGATAATCTCCTTGGAGTCCTTACCAGAAAACACGTTGGCCAAATGCATTTCTAACTCGAATTCTAAGCTATTTAACCTAAAAGCCCAAAGGTAACACTGATCCATCCTAAGGTTTAACCCTCATGCTCACATATACACAACATCTGCATGCTCAATACGCTAACATGTTCATGTTATCAAAACATCTAAACACATATAAACAAGCACACACATCAAGCACACGCAATCAACCTCACAAGGTGATGCACCCTTTTTTCACAGTTCTTAGGTATTCGAACTCAGAGCTCTAATACTTTTCTGTCACGCCCCGACGCCCGGGTTACGTAAAACACCCACAAACAACCATACACAACACTTAACCTGATGTTTCACTCCCAAAATAAAAAGCATACATGCATTAAATATATCGCCCTCAGGCTTACAACATATGATTCCGAATCAAAGCATGTAAAACAGTACATGATTTAAAAGGAAAGAAAAGAAGACCACAGGTATTTTGCCCTAATCGGCTCCTCCTGATCAGCTTGCGTGACCGTATGCACCTGTAAAATATTTCAAATTTCACACTGTGAGCCAAAGCTGAGTAAAAACTTGACAAACATGAAATAAAAGCTAAAAATAAATAAACACATGCTTGAAAGGAAACACATAACGCGCGTTCAAAAATGCCAAAAAAGAAAACGGGTCAAGGTCTCACAGAACACATGCATAAATAAAATAAGAGTTTTAATCCACCAAACCACGTACAACATTATATTTCACATAATGACATCACGTGCCACATGACCCATCTCGATATCACATGCCACACGACCCTTCTCGACGACACATGCCACACAACCCTTCTCGACATCTCATGCGACATAACTCGACATCCACTCACCTAGACGACCAACAATCTACAAAACAAAACCCGACCCAAAGGCCAACTCCAAACCTCCTACAATATGGTTTCCACAAATATTTCCACAAAACACCATCTTTTCTCAAACTCCCCTTTTTAGAAAAAGAACTTCGAACCCAAACTTGTCCCACACCTAACTATGCATGAACACAACAATTAACAAAACCACGTCACCTCCGAGGACGACAACAAAACAACAATAGACCTTCAAGGCTACAACTCAACCTCTCAAAATAACTAAAATAGCCTCAATAGAAGTTTAGTCGACTGAACCCCATAATTTGTTCGACTGAAAAGCTACTAGAAAAACACACACAAAAATACAAACCCAGGTCAGTCGACTGGATCATCACTCCAGTTGACTGGATCATCAGACTGTCAACCCAGTTGACTGAACCACCTAATCCAGTGGACTGGACCACGACAAAAATTAAACCCTAGCTATGGGATCAACTCCCCAATCCCAAAATTGAAGCATCCAAACTCCCTTTTGATACCATCGGACATACACAAGCCCAAAATCACAAAGAAACACCGAAAGAAATGCCTAAAACCCGTTTCATCTAACCGAAATCAACCAAAAAAATGATTTTGAATCAAAACCCAACTTTTCAAAATATAAACCAAATTTTCATGCATTTTAAAATGGTAAAAGTACATACGATTACACGTAGCACCCTTTTAAGATATGAGAGTCTAGGTTCTACCTTGTTGAGTAAAAAACTCGACACCTTGAAAAATGAACCTCGTCAAAATGAGATTCTGTGCGGATGAACGCGTAGGCCTCGGTGTATATAGCAAGGATCCGCTACTCAATCGCCAAAAGCCAAGCCCCGGGCCCCTGAGAAGTTAGAGAGAAGGCAAAAGTTTTGGTTTGGTTTCAAAACTAGAGAGAGGAAATATCTTGGGAATAATATCAAGGCTAGATATTTATATGCTCATGAAAATATCTTCTTCTTTTTTAACTTCGCACCACAACCCCCAATGGCCCCCGGAACCAACCCCACATGCATATCTAAGCCCAATCATGCATAAAACGCATATAAACATACAATTATAAAAACAATAAACAACGCATTGAAAAATGACAAAAAAAAAGAAAATGGGTCAGGGTCTCACAAAACACGTCTCACGTACTGAGGAGAACCGACAATAGTGACATGTTAATTTGGATAACCTACTTAGATTCCTTGCTAGAAAATACGTCGGCCAAACGCATTTCTAACTTAGCATCCAAGGTTGTTAATCCAAATGCACGAAGACAAGACTAATCAATCCTAAGTTTCAACCCCCATGCTCATGTATACACAACATCCTCATACTCAACAAGCTATCATGCTTATGTTATGGATACATCTAAACACATACAATCAAGTGCACGCAATCAACATCACAAGGTGATGCACCCTCTTCCCACGAATCTTAGGTATTCAAATCCAGAGCTCTGATAACATTTGTAACACCCTGAACCCATGTCACGAGAAAAAAACTAAAACCTTTTTTTTGTACCACAATGCCCAATGGTCCCGGGATCCAGCCCAACATGCATGTCAAAGCTTGAACATGCATAAAACACATATAAACATGCTATTGTATGAGATTAAAACAATAAACAGCACATCGAATAAACATCACGAAATTAAAACAGAACCAAGTCTCACACAGGTAAATTTGGGATAGTCCGAAAAATAGAAAAAACTCTGCCAAAATTTTTGGAAAACATACTTAGAATATTCTTGAGTTTGGGATAAGTAATAACCTATAAAAAACTAAATTCAAGAGAATATCATTAAAGAAGTTTTGGCTATAGGAGGGATGAGTTAACACGTGGAGTTCACGCTCCTTGTGTCGAGGGCGTGACACTTTAACTTATTTAGAAGAAATAACTCCCAGAATTACTAAATAATATAAGTCTAAAGCTTAAAAATTTCGACAGAGTCTTTTCTATTTTTTGGACTGTCCCAAAATTTGTAAACCTGTCAAACCAAACAACTAGATATCCACAGGCATTGCTTGGATCTCAACTCACAAATTCAACCGCTATTCTCAATTTTTTTTCTCACAGTTATACCAATTCGAAAGAAAATTAAACCACACAAATTTAATGCTTACATGAATTTCATTAAACATAGATCATAGATACATTCATCCAAACGCTTTCATCTTTCTTTATATTGATTTTTTTTACACTAGAAGATTCTAAAAGAATCCATAATAAACCACAAGCAATCTTTTCCTTCTCACAGTCTTCTCATACTTCAATTGTATCATTTATCGTTTAAACCTGAAAAAAATTGTTAGACAACAACCATGCGCGTAAAACTCATAGGATAATGACTAAAAATGATATTAAGCATGATATGTGATTAGTGAGTGTGTGGGTGCTAATATGCAAGTAAACAAGTTCTCATGTACATTTTTAATAGCTTTCACCCACTCACATTTGAGTTAAAACTAGAATAAATTCTCGTTAGTTTTCCATTTTAATATAATAAGATATACTTTAATCTCCACTTATAATCCAAAGTTTCAAGTGCATAACATGTTCCAATCTTACTAGTTCACATCACCATGTGTCCCTGTAAATCATATCTTTTATAGCCCTCATCATTTAACCAATGAGATTATTAATTCACATTTATTCACCTTCAGTCAAAGTTAGCTCTTATTTTATTATCACTGCACGTTCCTTTAATTCTTTCCTAGGTTCTCTATCCACATTCCCATTTTCTTTGATTTGTTACAGAATATTGAGTTACCACATTTTTGTTTTATTCCCTTAGTTCCATATTGAACCGATGTCGGGTGTAACTTATAGAAACCCCTCTCTATTCCTACGTGAAGCTATTGGGTAATAGATAGCTTTATAACTCACCACGACATTCACCTTTTTTGGTTTTCCTGAGGAACATTGATGGATAAGCAACCTATGCACACCTTTTCGGGGACTAACCCTATTGGGTAGGGCACCCTACTTGCGCAAGTTTTTGGTTTTTCACCACGGAGCTAGTCAAGTCTAACTTAATCACACCAATCACAATTGTCGGTTCTATATTCAATTTATCACATCATTACTTTTTTTAACAAACCGGGAGTCCATCTCCCCAATTCAATTTTAAATCGTTAATCAATAATCATTATACCATCCATGAGCCATACCAGTTATTAATTCCAAATCATATTTACACCATATTTTCTTAAATCACCATCTTTCATCATCGTATGATCCCATTTATCAAGTTCAGTATCGAATGCCTCAATATAAGTTTTACATTTTTCTCGTTAAATCTTCATTTCCAATTCTTTTTCGTTAAGATCTTCATAATCTTCCGAAATTCATCAATTCAATTATTGTTCTACCTCACAGATTACAAATTCACAAGTCAAATGGTTCTAATACAAGCCTAAAGTCCCTTTTTAATTGCATTTTCTCATTATTACACAACCACCCATAAATTCACAAAATTTAGTTATGTTCACAACTCAATTTCTCAAAATATATTCTCATTTCACATTCAAAATCCGTTCCTTTTTTAATTCCATATTATAAGTCGCAAATCAGGCTTTATATCACCACCTTTTAGATATAAGCTCAACCAAGCACAATGTTCATTAAAGTATAAGTCTCAAATAATGTTTCTCATTCGCACATCAAAAATTCATTACTAATTCACCTTAACATCATTCCTACCTTTGCTAAGACTTCAATGTTTACCCAAAACCAATCTCCTATTTATACAATTAAACCTTTTTATCAAGGATGTATCCATTTTTCCAATTTAATATGAAATACAATTTCACCCAATTATAATTCATGAAGTCAAGCAAAGCCTCACAACATCATCATGTAGGTTTTGTATTCCATGTGCTAGTGAATCTTTAAACCCCACTATGAATTTAGCTTCAAACTTAAAAATTAACAAATTACATAATTCAAACATATTGTTTTTGTTCCGTGTTTTGACACCTCATCTAATTATCATGACATTAACTCAATTACACAAAAGTTAACTAGGTTTTAAGGGAATCATTCATCTCTTGAATCAAATTATGGACTTTAACTATCAAATTTTGGTAAATTAAGCAAAAGTATAATATTCAAGGGATACATCAACAAGTTAAGGGGTTCAAACGTCACCTTAAGTTCTCCATATATCAACCCACTATCCAAGATTTTTGAAATCAAGTTCAATACATTAAAATTAACCAAGCTTTAATGGAATCTTGAGCTAGGTTATGACTTTTAGCTCTCTAATCCACAATACATCTTGTTTCATGACTTTAGTTACCTCTTATGTGCTCGAAGTTTTATTAAACCATTTATTTCATTCCAAGTAAGACATGAGTCCAACCCTAAACATGGGTTCCTCTCATCAGCCGCAACCTTCATCTAACTCAAATGTCATAAAAAAATCAAATTAATTAAACCACAAATGTAACTAGACTTGTAAGCGATATCTCAAACCTTTAAGTAAAGCTAGTAACTTAACTCCACATTTATAATTCTCCAACCCATTGTTTACAAGTTATCATAGCACATAATTCATCTAACCCATCAAAGATTCCAACCACTAGTGAGTGTATTAGCAACTCTCTCCAATCTCAAGTAACTAACCATTAAATTAACTCAAAACCTTTAGTGCGACAATCCATGAACCATATATCACTTACGAGAATTTAGTTCCAACCACATGGTTAAATTTCATATATCGTAACTTACATGTTAAAGTCTCCCCCTTTTTTATTTTTGAAATTTAGTTGTTAAGCGAATCTTTATTTCATAAAATTCTTACACCACAAGGTCAAACCCACCAATTTCATCCACTTTTCATACAACCAAAATATTCCAATAACCTGAATTTGGGTTTATATGTAAGAATTTCCAAACCAACAAGATTGAATATAAGTTTTATTCTCAATCTGTAGATAATCAAGTCACCGAACTTAAACAACTTTTCAAGAGTTCCAATTTATTATGATTTTATCCCTTTGGCATGGAATTAAGTCACACAAATCATGAACTTTGCCATGACCCAGTACCTGTTTATTTTGTTCTTTCATGTTTTCGGTTAAGAGAAGAGACCAAATTAAGTTTGGGCGTGGGTGCCATAAAATTTTGATCGTTACTGGTTGAATTAATGATATGTGAAAGTAAAATAGAGATACATGGTGATGAATAATATTGTTATGGTTATGTTAATAGAAAGATTTAAATATTAAAATGTGAGTAATATTGTTATGGTTATGTTATGGTTTTTTTTAAATATTTAAATATTAGCTTTAGGGGTCACCGCTCGAGCGGTTGTCTGCCTGCTCGAGTGGACTATCAGGGAATGTTTGGAATATTCTGAAACATTGGAGAAATATTGGAAGTTTTTTTTTTAAAAAAACCCATGCTCACGTCTCTCTCCCCCATAGGTTTTTCTTCATCTCTTCTCCTTTCCTTCTCTTCTTCTTCCACTCTTAGTGACAGAAATCCAAACCCCATATGAAAACCCTAACCCTCCACCACAGAAATTGAAGGGTTAAAGCTAGATTGAGAGCAACCAAGGATGAAAATCAAGCTTTGGAGCAATGAGGTGAAAGATAGAGCATCGAGTTAAGAACCCTCACAACCAAAACCCTAGGAAGGATAATTTGGAGTAATCTCAAGATTTATGCAATTTGAGGTAGGATTTAGATTATTTTGTATATTTTGCATTGATTTGAGTTGATATTTTGTTTACGTGAGTAAAATCTAGTCAATTTCATGCACGATTGAAAGATTGATAGGTTTGTGTGTGGGTTGAGTTGGGTTTCATGGAAATGGGGGTTTTTGCAAAGGGATTAACCATGGTTTTGAATATTTGTTGTATAAAAGGAGTTTGTGAGACTTGGAAACCAATGTTTTTGGGTTGGGAATAGGGTTTTGAAGCAAATTTGTGAAGGGTTATGTAGTTTGGGGTTTAGAACTCAAAACAGGGGAAGTTTTGGGGTTTTCTCGAGTGACAGCGTGCTCGAGTGGAGTCTTGTCCACTCGAGCTGTCACATGACAGAGAACTTGGGCGCTCGAGCCCCCTCTGTCTACTTGAGCGCAGATTGGCTGCACTTGACCAACTCGAATTGATCATATCTCCCTCATATGGACTCCGAATTGGGTCATTGTTGTACTCAAATTGAAGCCCTAAAAGTCTTCTTTCCAATGGCACTACTCTGACAATAAAATTCTTTTTGTAGAAAAAGTTATGATTAAAATAGTGAGGGTATGTCAAAATTTTTAACCATTTTTCACCTGTTTTTGGCCAAATATTTTGAAAAAGATTTTTTTCATCATCATTGGACCTTTTTATCAAATTTCTAGTCCCTTGGGTTAGTGGTATAATTACATAGCTATACTTGGGTTGGAATACATGCTTGGGACCCGTTGGTTGGATTTTACAATGAAAGTGGATTTCAAACTTATATATGGATATATATGCACACGATGGGTGTATTTCTATTTTAAAATGGCATGATCATGATTGCATTAACTTTGTGTTGTTGGTACTTTGCAAATTTTGATAAAAGAGATATGAATTATGAAAAATTGTGTATTAAAGTATATGATGTATTTTATTTAAAAGGAAAGATGAATACTAAAACATAATGTGGTTTAGATATAAAATAGGAAATTTGAATTTGGTATTGAAATGATAATTTGAGGCAGTAATTGGGAGAGGAACCAATTGTGGGTTGGACTCCCGGATTGTGAAATGAAAGTAATTAACAAATAATGAACCGTATGGATTGATGTGAATTAAGTTCAGCTTACACAGCTCCGCGATGAAAGACTAAAAACTTGCACAAGATGGGAACCACATGCCCATGGGTTAACCCCTAAAATGTTGTGTTGTGTCGTGATGAGTTATAGAGCGACCCATTCCACAACGGATTCGCGTAGCCTGTTGGGGGCGAATGGGGTGAGGTTTCTATAAGCTGTATTTGACACCGAATCATTGGATGTGATACGATTTCGTAAAAATTGGGTAATGAAATAAAAAATGTGGATAATGTGAAAGTAAGGGATGATTTGAAATGGGTTCAATGAATGTGACTAATGAAATGATGAATTAATGCAATTGAAAACAAGTGGATAATGGGGAATAAATTTGTTGGTATGGGTGTGTGTGTGAACAGAAAATGATTTGGTGAAATATGCACATTTATCTCGGTTACACCCATCACACTTCACAAATCACGCATTACATTTGAGTTAATCTTTATCCTACGAGCTTCGGCTCACGCATGCATGCTAAATAATTTCAGGTTTCGAAGAGCATGGATGAAACCTAGGCTATGGATGCATTTTGGATAGGGCTAGCGGATGGAGCTAGCATTTCTTTTGTTTTACGTCTTGTTTGTACATAAAGTTAAGGAAATGAATGTAATTAAAATGATAGTGAAATGTTGAATGTATATTGTCACAAACTCTTGAGTGGATTTATAAATAAATTTTTGAAACTTGGTTTTATAGTTTAAATCTTTTCAAGGCATATACGAAATATTTTTCTTATGTTGGGAAAATTATCAATGAGTGTAATTCATGTAAGGTATGACCTGAGGTGTAGTTCACGGACTCAAGGTTCGAGTCGTGATAGAATGGTATCAGAGCTCTAGGTTCGAATACCTAGGAGCTGTGGGAAGTGAGGACAACCTTTGTATGAGAATTGTATGATGATATTAGGCACCACTGCACTAAATGAATTGTGTGCTTGCATAGGATTGTGGTTGTATTTTCTTGTGCATGCTATGTGTTTATATGAGCATAGAGGTTGAGTCTTGGGGTGATGTTGCATGCCATTTGGCGTCCGATCAACTGCTTTGGGGTTTAAAATAGAAAAGCATTTGGTTGATGTTCTTTCTATGAGAAATTTAAATTAGTTAATCGGATTGTCGCGTTACTCTGAGGTTTTTCGTCGGTATGTGAATGCGTGTTGATGTGATATGAGTAGGTAGTGGGTAGTCTATAGATTGGCTTTAGAAGATTAAGTTGAGCTTAATCTAGTTGGGTGTTGTGATATCTTTGTTATAGGAGTTATGCCCATGGGGGTAGGACAAGTTATGGTCTAGATGATGGTGTAGGTTGTGGAAGTGTGATTCGGTGGCTAGTAATTATGGTGGGCGTAGGCTCGTTAGATGAGCACTGATTTTTTGGAGTGTGTTATACCCATGTGAGTTAAGGGTGATCTTGGTTAGTTGCCCGTTGTGTGTTATGCTACCTGTAGTCTGATGAATAAGTATGGTAGAGTGTTTGAAACTTCTTGTAGGTTGTTTGTTGTAGTTGGGTATAAGGTATGACTTTGGACACGTTGAGGATTATGTCATAGGTCGTCCTATGTCTTGAGCCATGCTATGTCATGAGCCATGTACCCCGAGATTGGGTATGAACGGGAGCATAATATCCCTTACCCTGAGGACGATTGTTAATAGCCATAGTGGTATCTCATGGTTTTAAAGGTCAGTTTGATGACCTTTGTGTTTTTTTCGTTGCGTGGTGCTGAGTTGTGTTTCTTAATAAGAGTCAAAAGTGTATAAGGGATGAGTATGTGGATTTAAGGTGTTGTCAACGGATCGATTATGAGTGATGTGCATGTATGTATGATAAGGTGTATATCGGAGGTGGTTGTGATTTGATGAGCAATCATTTGAGGTTATTCGGGAAGTTTTACGAAATAGAGGTTTGTGGCGTGATTTGTTGTTCTCATAATTGGGAGACTATGTGTAGTATGAGATGTTTAATAAGTGTGAGTGTGTGAGGTTTGTGGGGCATGTGATAGATATTGTTGGTGTAGCAGACTCGGTCGTTTTAGGACGACGTGTTGACGGGTAAAGATCCCTTAAGAGGATGATGCTGGTGGTCTGTATCTGGCTTAATGTCTAGATGTAGTGATGTTGTTTTAACCTTAAAGGGCGAGTGATAGGGTGGTGCCGTTTGATCTAGAGTTGGTAGGCGAGGTTAGTTTTGTTCGTATTACACGTAGTTGCATTTATGTTTAGATAGCGATGTGTCAGTGGTGCTTGTGTAATGACTTAAGGGACAAGTGTTCTTAGTTGACCGTTTTGTATTTCCTGATGGGTGTACCAGAGCCATGAGCTCGAGACGGTGGCATGGTTTTTACCTACCCATTTAGTTGTTACCTACTTGTTGGGAATTGAGTTGGTGTGACGCGACCCTGTGTGGAGATGTCCTAAAGTGATGCGAGTATGTGTGGTTGTAGAGACTCGGTACGTTTCTATTACGATTATTATTATTATTAATAATTATTGTTAATTACTTTAATATAATTAAAATTACTGGAGATAATTTTTAAGAATTAATAATGCATGTCGTATGTGATTGGTTTATATTGGAACATCAAAATATCATGAATGGTGACAAATTCTAAAATGTCAGAAAATTTTAATTTAATTTTTAGTGGGAGTATCAAATAAATGATTTAACTAAGATTTAATCAAATTAACCGAGGCACTGTGAGTTAAGTAGGAAGTTTCTAGAAATGTGGAGATAAATAAAAACAAGAAATAAAAACATAAGACAAAAAAAAACTCATCCCCACGTTTTTCAGTGCTGGTGCCTCTTCCTTTTCTTCTTTTCTTGCAATGTATTTCCATGGAAGTTTCTTAAAGGAGGAATCTAGGAGGCTCTGGTGAGGACAACAATAAAGTTTAAAGCAAAAGAGAGCCCAAGGAAAGTTCAGCATTTCTAAACCGCAAGGCATTCTCCTTCTCCCATGTGTAATGACCAGGTACGTGTTTATTTTGTTCTTCCATGTTTTCGGTTAAGCAAAGAGACAGAATTAAAGTTGAGTATGAGGATACAGGATGATAAATGACTATAATTTGTGGTTAAGTATAACTTATTAATTCAAATTCTTGGAATACGGAATTAAAATAAAGTTATAAATGTGGTATTAAATTATGACGTTCATGGAATTAAATTAGAGCGGAGGAAACTGATGAAAGAAAAATTTAGGAAGGAAAAAGGAGAAAATAATAAGAAATTAACCAAACATGGCCCTTGGGCCTTTCTAGAATAATCAAGAGAGGGAGAGAGGGAGATGAAAGAAGGCAAGGGCTCTTGTTGGAGAGTGAGCCGCGCAGTGGAAAAAAAGATTTATGAATCGACGTCATAACCGTAAAAAATAACGTATGCGATTTTCATGAAAAATGAAAACTATATAGGTTTCAATAGTTTAATACCTTTATGAAACTTGTCGAAAAGTTTCAAGAAGTCCTGAATACGTTGAAGACGACCTTGCA